>JANHGD010003787.1:0-13573 GCA_027560375.1 Imantodes cenchoa | reverse complement strand
CGCCACCGCGGCGAGAACACCAAGGAGCTCAGGCAGGGCAGCTGTCACGTGGCAGGGAGCCAGGTACGTGATCAGCATACCCATCTGCCCACCCTGGCCCCTCTATTCTATTCTATTCTGCAAATTGCTTTTTTAATGTAATTATTTTTAGCAATAGCAATAGCACTTATATAGACTTATAAACCGCTTCATAGTGGTTTACAGTGGTTTACGGAGTCAACATATTGCCTCCAACAATCTGATTTCTCATTCTACTGACCTCGGAAGGATGGAAGGCTGAATAAACCTTGAGCTAGTCAGGATCAAACTCCAAGCTGTGGGCAGGGTTTGCCTGCCATACTGCATTCTAACCACTGCAGCTTTGTTGTTATGGTTTTGATTATTTTGTTTTATTGTTTTTGTGTTTTTAAATTGTTTACACTACTCAGAGATGTGTAAATGAAATGGACATCTGAATAATTTACCAAATAAATATTAATAAAATATTGACAAACAATTGCAAGAAGAGAGACTTCTGAGTCTCAAAAAACCAAAGGGGAAGATATGCATACTACCCTTATTCGTAGAACCTACTATTGGATTGCTCTTCATTTCACAAAGCCTGGCTTATAGGCTTTGAGGACATTTTCACTGCCTCCAACAGCTGCCTTATTGCCAACCTGGGATTTACAGAGATTTTGACTTTGATTAGATAATAACGCTTCTGTGATCATTGTGGATATTTTATTGTTACTTCACAATGCTGATGCAGTTGATTTGAGGAGACCTGATACTTACTAAAATCAAGGGCATGGAGAAGTGTTGTATCTAGCACAGTGCCACTGAGTTTTGACAGGGCTACACTGGAATCAGCCTTTCACAAGCATATAAAATTATGGCCTACCTCTTGCTGCAAGAGCAGACCTGTATCACAACTGCAATGCTTCAAAATGCCCAAGAAAGCTTAAATTAAAAATAATTCTCTATCAAAAACTCTCATGGACCAGACTCTGGGGACTCAATAGCTTGGGGGTGGGTGGGAAATGGATGAAGAGCATCTTGCCTTTTGAAGTGCCATATTTCATTTAAAAATGTTTACCAATTTATCAAGCCTATGAGCAGCTGCATTAGAATGGAATCTCATGGTTCAGGAGACAAAGGTGATTTTCTTTTCTAAATCAGTGAACCAAACTATTTTTAACCAGAGAAGAATAAGAAATGGCAGTTGTACATTTCAAATGCAGTCTTTTGAGGAAGTGAGTAGTGATGGCAGCTGCCTCACGTGCTATTTATGCTTTAAGTTGTTTCTTACACAACAACACAGTGGACGAGGGGCTCTGGTGAGCAAACCTGCTTTGTACTGTTACTTGATTTGAAATTAAGGCTTCTTTCAATGGTCCTTTCTATCACAGTCTTCCTGAAGAACAAGTCGTCTTAATGGTGCAGAGGACTATGTGAATGGTAGGCACATTTCTTTTGAAAAATAATTTTATTTGGGACTGATTTTTGTGTCTAAGAATTCTAAGACTTTATTGCTCTTTTTTATTCATAATGAATCTACTCCATTTCTTACAACATTTTCTAAAAAAACCCTAATGAATGTTATTTACAAAAAGAGGCTAATAATTAGGGGTACTAGTCCTAAAAATTACCTTTTATTAGTTTTAATTTGCAGCCTTGATTCTGACAGACATCGCTAAAATGATGTCCAAAACACTAGTTTTGTCTAAAAATCTAAAATTGTTCTGGTTTCACAGAAAACTAAAGGGAGGGGATTTGTATTACTAACACAGCAGCTTGCATATAAAAAGTTGTTAACATGAAAAGATTATTCTAAGAAGAATTGGTAGGTAAGAAAAAGACACTCTTACAGGTTTTACAACGTTGTAACTAAAATAAGTAGTTTTAAAAAATACTTCTATAAAGCTTTACAGTTTTACAAATAGCTCAAAACATAGAAGTGAAAACGTTTATGGAAATTACCATTGTCACCTGCTATTAACTGTAGATGTAGATGTAAAGGGGAATTGTTATTTTTTAAAAAAAATAGAATGTAATCCTATCTATTGTCTCTTCTCTATTCCTCATTCTATTCAGATGTTATCTGACAAATTTTGGGGGGAAAACAACACAATATAAATGGAGGGATGATAGATTTCCAGATCTTTTAATTGCCCCAAACACACACAACATAGAAATATTCACATATTCATTTTTTCCCCTTTGCCTCAGAAAATTCATTAATAAAGGATGGAATAGCTGCAGTATATTTTGATAGAAATCACCACAAGTGATTTTTCTGGAAGAATCTGTTGACTTTGCAACACAGTCCCTTAATCCAATTTGAAAAATTCCCTTTTTCTTCAGTTTTTATTCACTTTTTAATCCCATGTTTTCTCTGGAAAGGAAAGAAACATGCTATGAGAATGGGCCTTGAGCAACTGAAGCTGTCTGTGTTGAATAATTGAACTGCAAACTAGAATATTGTATGTAGATAGATATAGATAGCTAGACAGCTAGATAGCTAGATAGATAAATCAAACAAGTCCAGAGATATTTCACGAGAAGAGTCTTCCATTCCTCTGCTCTCAAGAGAATATCTTATGCCACCCTGACTTGAAATTTTGGGCTTAGACAACTTAGAACTTTGTCGTCTTCAATCCGACCTAAGTGTAGTACATAAAATTATCTTCTACAATGTCCTACCTGTCAATGAATACTTCAGCTTCAACCACAACAATACACGAGCACACAATAGATACAAATATATGATAAACCGCTCCAAACTTGATTGCAGAAAATACGACTTCAGTAACAGAGTTGTCAATGAATGCACTACCTGACTCTGTAGTTTCTTCCCCAAACCCCCAGAACGTTAATCTTAGACTGTCTATTGTCAACCCCACCCCTTTCCTAAGAGGTCTTTAAGGCGGTTATACTTATATCTGATATCTAATACATGCTTGATGAAATAAATAAATAAATAAATATATCTGTGGAAAAGTATGATAATTTCTTTCCTTCCTTGTGAATGGGAAAGTATGGGGTCTGTACTTTTTGGTGGGGATATGTTTCATTTCCATAGTCAGAAATGCAGAAACCACAAAATCACTAGGTTTTAATTCTCAGAGGTATCTAATGCATCAGGTCACTGAAAGGATGAAATGAGAAGGATGGTCTGCTGTTCTTATTAGAAGCAAAGCGTGTTATAAAAAAATACATTCTTCTATCTAATCCTAACTTTCCATGCATTTCCTTTTCCTCCATTCTGTTAATAATTACATATATTTTAGACCTTTAGATACTAATATTCTTACTCTTTTCTTACAGCACATATTTTCTTCCCATATTTTCTCCCAGTTAGCTTGCCATTTTATTCATTTAAAAAAATGTCTTTAGAGTGCAACTATTATTAAACTTTCACTTGGATTTCTTGTATTAATTTAAGAGTTATATAAAATATTTTGTATGTATGGTATGTATAAAAGATTAAAATGATAGGATAGATTATATTAATTATTCATGATATTATTATTATTATTATTCCTGGTGAAATGAACATCGGAAGAGAAATTTTAACTATTTAAGCATAAGCCAACTATTTTTAATTTTCTGATATAATTTGAAAATGATGTTAATAAATAATTCCTAACTGAGATTTTTATACCAGTGACAGATGAATGAAATACAATACAAATTAATTACTTAGTATCCTTAGTTTTGCTTAATCATAGTTACCGGTATATATTTGACCAATTTTTTTCATCCATTGAGAGGAATATCATATTTTGTGTTACCCATCTAATAGAGAAATTTAAAAAAAACTCCTAGGACACTATGATGTATATTAGACATCTATGGATTATACAGCAGATGATTCAAAAATTGTTTCAAAAGATATGGCTGTGTTTATCCAGAAAATCTTGTTTATTTAAAGCACTGTATGGCTCCTCTTTGACGATTTTGCAAGCAAGAGACTGTTTAGCAGAAAACAAGGATACATTTGCTTGAGCTGAGTTTCATTGCAAATTTGGCAACTTTGCTATTCCAACTTATGCACGGATCAGAAACCGCTCATGTGACAAAATCTGTACTGTATTTTCCGGGAATTGCATAATAGTTCATCAATATATACAATAAAATGATATGAAGAAATGGGAATATAAAAATGTATTTTTGAAAGGAAATAGTTAGGGGAAAAAAGACATACATTTGGGGAATAGTGCACACAAAAATATGCAGAAAACAACCCCCATTCTTATTTAACATATTGCCTTATTCTGCACCAACAGTTTTATCTCACTTTCTCTATTCTCCCTTCAATTTAGCAGATAATATTTCACTGCAAACAGTTATTCGTGTTTATAGACCATGAAGAGAGAGCAGAAATATTTCTGCGTTCCTTGACCATCAGGGTAAGCATCTATCTTTCAGCACAATTAGTTGCCTAATTGAGCAGTTGTATTTCATAGCACACAATTTGTCATTCTATTAGTAATTTTTGCAGTAGAAATCATTGGCACGCAGCAGTTTGGAAAGTGGACTGGAAATTATATCGGTAAAAGTATAAGATTAAGATTTTTAGGTTAGTTATTGGTCTTGGTTTACTTCATAAAGGTTCCATTTTAAAATAAAATTTTACAAAAATGTAGTTATGGTTGTTTAACTATAAAGTAAATCGTCTAAATCAGGGCTGTCAAACTCTCAGGCAGGATGCTTCATGTGCTAGCCACACCCACGCCTGGTTTAGCGAAGGGGGAAAACATCTCAATACATCTCATGATGCCGCCGTGATGCCGTGAGTTTGACACCCCTGGTCTAAGTGGTTAAGATGGGTTATAAAAAGAAAAATAACACAATTTGGTATCTGTAGAATATTTCCAAAATAAATAAGCTCACAATTTATTAAGGGTAACAGGGTCCTTCCATCTCTGACACCAGATGGTCCTGTAATAAAACACAATCCACTACTAGAAGACAGTTTTTGATGGGATGTGTACAGTTCACAGGGTTCCTGTTAGAACTATGGAAATTCTTCCCCAAAGTGTCTTGCAACATGCAGTCAAAGCACATATGCATGCAGAGAGCTGGGATTAGTTTCCAACCTTTAGTACTTCTCAACTTAACAACCTCTCGACTTACAACCATTTATCTAATGGCCATTCAAAGTTACAATGGCACTGAAAAAAGTAACCTATGGCTAGTCCTAGAAGTTACTGCATGACACATGATCAAAATTCAGGTGATTGGCAACTTACAGGTATTATGACAGTTGCAACATCCCAGATCATGCAATCACAATTTGCAACCATCTCAGTTGGTTTTTGACAAGCAAAGTCAATAGAGGAATCTCACTTATTGACTGTTGATTCACTTAACACCAGTGATTTGCTTATGATGGCAAAACAGATTGTTAAATTAGGCACAACTCACACAACAACCATCTTGCTTAGCAATGGAAATTCTAGTCCCAATTGTGATAAGTCAAGGACCACGTGTAAAACAGAATGAAACAAAAAAGCCACTTCTTTAGAAGACATTGCACAACCATAATTTAATCTAATCCTATAGTTTATTAGTAATCTAATCCTAGCTTTTCTTCAAAAAAAAATCTAGCTCAGCAAATATTGTTTTCAGCTTGGAAATTTTCTATCAGATCTCTTTCTAGGTTTCCTGTGATCTACATATTAGAACTTCTAAATTTCCACTGTTAACCGGAGAGAGATGCTAAGAGTGCCTTTGAATGTAGACAGAATGTCTTTTGCTTTCCACCAGGTGAGTGCACAAACCTTACCTTTTCTCTGCCACCTCTCTTTGTCTTTCTTTTTCTCTCTCATACACAAATGCATGCATGGAGGCCCAAATGAGTAAAAAAAAAAAAAGGCTATAGGATATCGACACATATATTTTTAGCACCTCTTTTGAAAAAAAACAAAAGTATATAATGCTTATCAAAGGAACTCTACCAAGCACAAATGCACTCCAGCATTCTAAATGCTCAGATCTTCCATATGACTGAACATTAACAAGTGTACATTTTACACTGCCTTTCTTACTTATCAGTTCTGCTGCCCCTCTGAAGCGCAGATTGCTTGGTTGCTCACTAAATCTCTCTTTCCTCATTGTTCTTCTTGGGTAAACCCAAGAATTCAGCAAAGAAGGGGCTCCTGTACCCTTAAGGCAGTCTACCTTACAATTCTACATCATGTTATGGAAGAATGCTTGGAAAGAAAAGTCCTTATGCTGATTATACAGAGGGATATCCTTACTGTGCTCTACAGGGTTAACATCAGGAAGAAGAGTAATTAAAGATGTTGAAAACCAATGTTCTCTTATCCAGTCCTAAATACTGGGTGCTAAGAAGACTGCATTGGGATAGAACAATAAAGCAACTTTTTCTATCCTCCTGCCCTCCAGTCCAGATACAATGAATTACATACAATACATTTATTTTTAATCTAGATTGCCTGGAAATTTTAGTCTAATATGATGTCTGAATCTCACAAATAGAATTACTTATCTGTCTGCAAATAGTAATGGACACAATAGGCTTATCCCTTGGGCTCTTATAAATTCAGTCCAGGTATCAGAGTTATCTAGAAAGATTTTACCAACAGATGCTATACATAGAAACACCCCAAACAATCTCAAGACTTACTTGGGTCTCCAGCACATGTCTTAGGCAGGAATCCAAAAGACCTTCACAGGATAATACTTTACAAACAACCTTCCTGAGTCCCAGTTGCTCACTAGCCTTTGACCCTATGGAAGACCATTGGCCTTCATAAGCTCTATGTCACTTCATCAAGTCACTTCTAACTAGCCCCACAAGTCTACTCCATAATGTAGCCAAGCCTCCTATAACTGTTGTGTTTTCTTCCTCTTCGGCTTCTGGTGTCTTTCAGTTGCTGAAGGGGAAAAAGAGAGAGGTCTGGTCCAGAGTTGGGTTCCAGTTTTCTTCACTGCTGGTTTGCTCAGGGATGTGCTGCATGTGCGCACCTGCGTTGTGCATGCGCAGTGCTAAAAACATAGCACATTCTGTGCATGTGCAGAAACAAAAAACAAGATGACGGTGCCTATGGCGCCGCCGAGGAAACTGGTTCGGGGGTATGGCAGGCCTGGGTCACTGCCAGTTCTAGCGACCCAGGCCGCCATGTTACTACCAGTTCTATAGAACCGAACTGGGAGAAACCCACCTCTGGTCTGGTCCAATATTTTCTACATCCAGGGCCAGGAGAAGGATTAGATTCTGACTTGATACAATAAAGTCTTTTTTATTGTTTGGGGGAAAGGTTTCTCCTGCTCCTCTTCCTCAATTATGAAAGATCTGTAGAGCAAGCATCAAGTACATGCTGTTTTTGAATCACCAAAAAAGTCCCAATTGGCTCATTTGGTGATCTAACTGCAAATCTGGGCATACTGCTTGATAGTTATCAAAAGCCCTATTTCCTCAGGTTTTTTAAGTGGTTTTTAAAATATATTTATTTATATATACACTTCTTCCTCGTGGCTGGCATATCTCTGGGTGAAAGAAGGAAAGAGGGAGGGAAATTAAAGGGGAAAGGAAAGGGAAGGGAAGGGAAGGGAAGGGGGAGATAGATTTGTGTTGCCTACTAGAAAACACAGGGGGGGAGAGAGGGAGAGAGAGAGGAAGGAACAATCTTTCGATAACCCTGATGAACTTAGAAAGCCATAGGCAGAGATCTGTGGAATAAAGTAACAAAAATAAAGTAACAAAAGGTGCAATCTGGCAAAGGAAGTCAGAGATTTCTGAGGCATATTTGTGGTGTAATAAGGGCAAGGGAAGAAAAGCTTGAGGAAGGGGAAAGCCAGAACATACATTCCTGATAGAGCTGAAAACATCTCTTCTTGATGTAAAACAGTGTTCAGTTGTTTAAGTGAATTCTTTTATATTTACCGGATGTGACATTGCTTTTCTTTCTTTTCTCTCTAGACTATTCATCTCTGGCTCACAAGCCGATTGATTTTTTTTGTTATGTCACTGGCTTTGAAAGAAGTTATAGTAATGCCATTTTATAAAACTTTGCCTTGTGATGTGAATAATATAAAAGATACTTCCAAAATGTATATGCAAGTTGACTGCAGCGACCGTAAACTCACAGAGTTTCCTAAAGACATTCCTGCCAATGTTACCAACCTGACACTTGCTGTTAATCACATTCCAAAGATTTCCAATAGCTATTTTAAAAACCTGAAAAACCTTCTAGAAATTGATTTCAAATGTAATTGTGTGCCAGTCAGGGTGGGACCTAAAGATCACGTTTGCACCCAGCGTCTGAAAATCCAAGCTCATGCTTTCTCTAATCTCTCCAGTTTAAAATCACTCTATTTAGATGGCAACCAGCTCTCAGCAATCCCCCAGCATCTCCCACCTAACCTACGTCTTCTGAGTCTTGAAGCTAATTCCATTTTTTCTATCAAGAAAGAAAATTTGTCAGGACTTAAAAACTTAGAAGTACTCTATCTAGGGCAAAACTGTTATTACCGCAACCCCTGCAACATGTATTTTGACATTGAAGAAGCAGCCTTTCAGCCTCTCAGAAGTTTGAAAGTGTTGTCTTTGAAAGCCAACAACATATCAAAGGTCCCACAAAAATTACCATCAAACTTAAGAGAACTCTATCTTTATAATAACGCAATTCAAAAAATCACTGAGCGTGATCTGAGCTCTCTGAATAATTTGGAAGTACTTGATTTAAGTGGAAACTGCCCTCGTTGTCACAATGCACGATATCATTGTATTGAATGCCCAGAAGAAGGAAGCATTTTAATCAGTCCCAAAGCCTTTGACTCATTAAAGCATTTAAAGGTGCTGAGGCTGCACAGTACCTCCCTTCGACAAGTGGACTACCATTGGTTTAAAAATACTAGGAACCTTCAAGTGCTTGATCTTTCACAAAATTATTTGGCTGGAGAAATTCAGAAAGCCTATTTTCTAAATTTTCTTCCTAATCTTGTGGAACTTGACTTATCTTTCAATTATGAACTGGGATCATACCCATTAAGTTTTACTCTCCCCAAAACATTTTCAAACCTGTCTAATCTGCAGTCCTTAAGAATAAGAGGATTTGTTTTCAAGGAACTAAATAAACACACTATACAGAATTTAATTCCTCTTAAAAAACTTAATGTCTTGGATTTCGGAACCAATTTTATCAGGAACATTAACATTTCTATGTTTAAAGAATTCCAGAATCTTAGTACAATAATTCTTTCTTTTAATAAAATATCTCTTTTTTCAGATGAGCCAAATAGCAGGCTTTACTCTATTCTCAACTCATCAGAAGTTCACTATAATGGCAGTGTATTGAAAGGTACGCAGTATTTCAGATATGATGAATATGGTCGAAGTTGCAGATCTAAAAATACAGAGGATATTCATTCTTTGCCTTTTGTTAATGAGACTGCATGCAGCAACTCTGGAAAAACACTTGATTTAAGCAGAAACAATATTTTTTTTATCAAATCTTCTGATTTCCAGCAACTTTCAGACCTTAAATGCCTTAACATCTCCAATAATGCTATGAGCCAAGCTTTGAACGGAACTGAATTTGCTCATCTATCCAGTTTGAAATATTTGGATTTATCTAACAATCGGATTGATTTGCTACATCCAGATGCTTTTCAACAGCTGAAAGAACTGGAAGTTCTAAATCTTAGTGATAATAGCTATTACTTTAAGGCGGAAGGAGTCACACATATGTTGAACTTTACCAAATGCCTGGTTAATCTGAAAACACTGATTATGAATGGCAATGAGATTTCTGATTCCACTGATAAAGGAATGGCAAGTGATTCCATCAAAACATTAGAATTTAGACGGAATCGCTTAGATATTTTATGGAAGGATGGAACTAATGAATACTTGGCATTCTTCAAGAATTTGATCACCCTGGAAAGTCTTGACATTTCTGAGAATTTTCTGACTTTGTTACCTCATGATGTATTCTACAATCTGCCTCCAAAACTCAAAGAGTTAAAGCTGGCCAGTAATCTATTGAAGACTTTTAACTGGGCGTGTCTTCCAGCACTAAAGAATTTGGAAGTCTTGGATCTTAGCAACAATCAGTTGACTACAGTCCCACATGAACTGTCCAACTGTACTAAGACACTTCAGACATTCATACTGCAAAACAACAAGATTAGAAAGCTGACAGATAATTTTCTCAAAGATGCTTTCTTCCTGAGGCATTTAGATCTTAGTTTTAACAAGATCAAAAAGATCAGGAGCTCCAGCTTCCCCAAAAATGTTATTAACAGACTAACAACATTACTCTTAAATGATAATTCTTTCCAGTGTAATTGTGATATTGTGTGGCTTGTCTACTGGATCAATGAGACAAATGTAAAAATCCCTCTCCTAGCAACAGATGTGACTTGCGCAGGGCCAAGTGTATGGAAAGATAAAAGTTTGATTTTATTAGATTTGCATACTTGTGAATTGGACTACTCTCAGATGTTCTATTTATCATCAGCTTCATGCATCATATTTCTCATGATACTTGCAGTTACAAGCCACCTATATTTTTGGGATGTCTGGTATATTTATCATTTCTGCACTGCCAAATTAAAAGGATATAAACGTCTCTTTTCATCTGAAGTTAAATACGATGCTTTTGTGGCTTATGATAATAATGATGCAGATGTAACAGAATGGGTCCTGAAAGAACTAATTGAGAAACTGGAAGATCAGAAAGAAAAAAAATTCAATATATGTTTAGAAGAAAGAGACTGGCTACCAGGTCACCCACTCATGGAAAACCTTAATGACAGCATACAAATGAGTAGAAAAACAATATTTGTGCTGACAAACAGCTACATTGCAAGTGGCAACTTCAGAACAGCTTTTTATATGGCACATCAGCGTCTTGTGGATGAAAAAGTAGATGTAATTATCCTGATAATTCTTGAGAAGCTTCTGCAAATGTCAAAGTGTCTCCGTCTCCGAAAGACCTTGTGTAGTAGATCTTATCTTGAATGGCCAACCAATCCTCAATCTCAGGCTTATTTCTGGCATTGTCTTAGAAACTCCCTCACAGCAAATAATGAATTCAGGTATAACAAGCTTTTCAAAGAAATGGTATAACGCTCAGTTGCATTCTCAGAAAATGTTTTGGAAATCATAGCAGATGTATGGGATGAGGCTGAATGTCAATTTCTATATTGAGGAGGTTTTAAAGCATTGTTGGAACCAGACAAACTTTTGGTTATCTGAGGAAAAGTGCCAGGAAGTTTAGTTCCATAACTCAATTTTCCATGTAATAACTGTTGAGTTATGTAGGAAGCTTATGCTGGTTTTTATGAATTCCTCCCAATTTAAGCAGGAAAAATGAAACAGGACAGATTCCAGTTACAATTTTTACAGCAAGAATTTATTCCTATGTAAGCATGTTTTCTTTCCTATATTTGGTACAATTTGAAAGAAAAAATAAAAATCAATATAAACTTTAGTGAGAGCTACAATTACTGTATATGTAAAAATCAGATATTTTGAACTGGCTCGCTATTTATTTATATTGTATATGGGGCGGAAAAACTTTAAATTATGTAATGATATAATAAAAAATATGAGAATTGTAACATAATGGGGATCATTTGGAATGCATTCAGAAATGGAAAGAAGGGGGGGATGAAAGAAAATTGGTGATCTAAATGCTTTTTGTATGATGCTTTTTCTTTTAAAAAAATATTTCATTACAGTATCAAATTCCAAAAAGGAAGAATTAAACGCTTACAAAATATTATCAGTGACTAATGAGTTTATGCTGTAATCTGAAAGCATCTGTGTGAAGCCAGTTTGGTATAATGATTAAGGCATCAACTAGAAACCAAGAGACCTTTAATTCTAGTCCTGCCTTGGGCACAAAGCCAAATGGGTGACCTTAGCCAGTCACTTCTCTTGTCCATAGGAAGAAGTAGAATTGCCAGTTACTTCTGAAAACAGCTGCCAAGAAAAGTTCAGGAGTCCAAAATGATTTGAAAGTGTAATTGTTTAAATGCAGTTTATGTATCTATTGATGGCTGATTTGTTTGAATGCAAAGCTTCCAAGAATTTCCTAGTTTTGGGATTTAGCTTGATCTAGGATGGCCACACATTTATATGCAAAAGAGACAATTAAAAAAACTAAGGAAACAAAAAGATCACATCCCCTCTAGCAATCAACACACAGATAAGCAGAGATTAACACCAGACAAACAATCAAGCAGAAAACAATAGCTAATCAAGGAAATATTAAGGAGAAAACCACATATCCACCAACTTTGGTAGGGCAAGCTATTGTATATAAAAAGGCATCAAAGCCACCATGACTAGCATTGATTTGTTACCTAGCCAAGTAATAAAATTTCTTCAAGCTTAGAGAGTGCCAAGGACAGTTACCCTAAGCTACAAATACTGTTTTTTTAAAAATCTATATTCTCTTTGTTCTTATTTGTTTCAATGTATTTATGCATAAGTGTATGTATAAGGAGCACTGTAGTGACAAGTTTACAGAACAATGTATAAAGTAGTACGATTGAAGTGGAAACAAGGGGAGTTTGAATGAATAAAAAATTACTATAAGATTAGTGAACAGTGTTAGTGTAGACTAGATTTAGTGAGACTTCTTGTTCTTTTCACTTACCTCTTACCTTTGCTTATCTATTATATTGTTCTATGCTTTGCTTACCATTGCTTATACAAAAGAAAGCAGTGTGGTTTGATTGATCCATCAGCATTCTCATTCATACTTCTCATCAGTGTAATTCCAAATGGCACTTTAAAAACAATAAAAATAATTTAAAAATTGAAGCAACCAACTTCATTATTCCAAAATAAGAGGGTGACACCAGTTTATGGCTACAAGCTTACAGATAGGAATCTGAAGAACAAGGAAACTGATTAATTAGGGATTTTTAAATGCTGAAGTTTATCTCTCAAAGTTTTAAAATGTGCAGGTATCACATTTTAAAATAAAAAATGGTCATTCACATACCAGTCTATAAGTGGCAGCAAATGATAGTTCCTGAAACTGGATCTCTCATTTAAATTACAATAAAGCATTAGAGATATATTTGGTCTTTCATTTTCTAAATTTAGTGTCTATGTGCTTTTAACCAAGGCCAGAATATCAAATCTATTTGGAATGAGAAGAAATTGGCATGCCAAAATCTGGGGTTATAAAAGATTTTACATTAACAGCTTAACTGCTAATAGCTTGCAGTTATTTATTTAGAAAAAATACCCGTGTTTCCCCGAAAATAAGACAGGGACTTATATTTTTTTGACCCTCCAAAAATGCCCCTGGCCTTATTTTCTGGGGGTGCATGGAGCGTGGCGGGCCGCGAGATGTGCATTTTACTGCAATCTGGCAGCTCCACAGCATCTCTCGGCCCATTAGTTCCAGCACCAGCTCCAACTGTCACCATAGAGCAGGAAGTGCACTTGCAGAGCTGCCCTGGCTGGACTTTGGAAGCCTCAGAGATGGAGTTTGGGGGAGAGAGAGAAAGAAAGAAATACTTCTGCTTTTGCTGCATGCAAGGAAAGCAGCAGAAGTCTTTCTTTCTCTCCCCCAAACTCCTCTGAAGCTTCCAA
>JANHGD010003786.1:60640-79848 GCA_027560375.1 Imantodes cenchoa | reverse complement strand
TCTGGCTGGTGTTGGTTAGTTGGGGAGACGTTGATTTTTTTTTCTCGTTTGTCTATTACATCTGTGCCACTGAGATTTTTACTAGTATATTTAGAATGAAAAACTAATTTGAGATAACTAAATACCTTGCTTTTAAAATAACAGGAAAACACTTTGCATAAGCCAATTTTAAAATGTTTGATTTAAAAAACAAATCAGGAATTGACTGAACTGTTGATATTGCTTTATACTTTCACCCCATTAAATTGGATAGGCTGCCTATAGATGATGCCTCAGGGAAACAGCTTGTGGCAGAAGCTATTCATTCAGGGAAGAAAAAAGAAGCAATGATCCAGTGTGCATTGGAAGCCTGCAGAATATTGGATGCTAGGGGGGTGTTGCGACAAGAGGCAGGTAAGTTATGTGGCCAGATTTTTTTCTCAGCAGAAATCTTCATGAGGCAGTATTGTTATCAAGAACTTTTGTAAATGTATGCCTATCGTACTTGCAGTATGGCTAAATGTAGAGTCCTTGGTGCTCTTTGAGCTTCTTTATTATATTGCGGACATAAAATCATCAGTCTGAATGTAGTTACTGTTTAAAAAGGTTTTTTACCTCACCATTTAATAAGGAGCTCTAAACAAGAGTTGATCGAAAAATAAGACTTCTGCATCAGTAATTACAGTTTAAATATGGATATTGCAGTAAATGAAATTGGAAAATAATCCTTGAATCAGCTCTTTTGTTACCTGTAAATATTTTACTTCTTCATATAATAACCACATTTGCCGGCAAAGGACAAGCTTCTTAAAGCTTTGTTTCTTCAGCCAGGTCCTGACAGGTGTTTGCCTCTTGGGTGACTCATATTATTAATATTATTAACACAATCTTCACCATAAACATGTGTTCTGTAGTGAATTTCAGTTGGAAGGATTCCTTCAGCAGTCAGAAAGTAATCAATGCATAGTGACACAACTTGTTTCACAAACAATAGCAGCCTTTTCTCATACCAACTTAAAGCCCACTGAAGTGGAAGAACAGATCTCAAACAACATGTTGGAACGTGGTTCCCAAACTGAGGTGTAGTTCCCTTGACAATTTATAGACAGAGTTCAGGGAAGGTATGAAGAACTTTTTAGTTGTATATTGTTACAATCCTCCTGACTCAAAGTTTTATTGTATTGTTTTCATTGTTCATTCTATACATTTTTTTTGTTTGAATATTTAGTGTGTACATTAAGTTTGCACTAAAAGGTGTGAAGACAAAAAGTTCAGGAATCACTGTGTTAGAGCTTCAAGTACATCAGCACTGCCATCTTTTGGCAAGTTACAACATTAGAGTCATTCAATCTTCATAATATATTGCTTATATTTGTTATTTTCTTCACAAATATGTGATCTTCTATTACTTGCTTTTTAAAAAAATGTGTGAAATCATATGTGTGGATTATTGGCTTCCATTTGGTTGTATTTTGTTCCTTTTTGTCAGTATTTTATTTGCAAATTTATCTGAATTATTTGTAAACCATCCAGAGATATGCAGGTGAGATAGGCAATGTAGACATTTGATAAGTAAATAAAAACATAAACATTTTTCCCTTAGTGTCCAGGAAAAGAAAAGCAAAGAATTGGGAAGAAGAAGACTTCTATGATAGTGATGATGACATATTCCTTGATCGGACAGGAGTTATTGAACAGAAACGACTCAACAGAATGAAGAAAGCTGGGAAGATAGATGAAAAGCCAGAAACACATGATTCATTGGTAAGAACAAATTAAGCCAGTAATCCATTCAGCTTTGTTGGCCTTGCTGTTAAAAAAAGAAATGATAGTATAAAATTATTTTGTTTAAATACCATTCATGC
Source organism: Imantodes cenchoa (assembly GCA_027560375.1). NCBI lineage: Eukaryota > Metazoa > Chordata > Lepidosauria > Squamata > Dipsadidae > Imantodes > Imantodes cenchoa. The sequence continues at coordinate 78,004 of JANHGD010003786.1, read as the reverse complement.
CAAGGGTTGTGGCTACATTAGGTGATTTTTTTTTCTTAAGAAAAGTTGTGTAACTTAAGATAGTTTGAATATATGAATATATAAAATTATTTTATTCCAATAACATTCATGCTTCAAAGTATCTTGACGTGCTACAGAATTAAGACACCTAAAACGAAAACCATATTGTCATGAAATTTGAGAGACAAAGCAGAATTACTAATGAAATTACTAAAAAAAATTGCCTTATTAAACGAAAACCAAAAAAGTTTCATGGTGCCTAAATAAATGCATAGATTTGCCTTGTGCTTCAGAGCAAAAAAGGTTTCATCACTATTGAATGAAAATAATATGATAGAATCATAGATGTATATTTTTCTGTCTTATTTTATGTATTTATAAAAGCTATTTTCATACAGCTTATTCTGAATATATCAAAATGATTTACAGTAATTATAAAAATGTATAGTAAAAACAAGAGAAAACAAGACAGCAGAATAAAAATGAATACAAATAGTAAAAAGAAGAAATGTATGGGAAGAGAGATTTAATTTTGGGGAAGAACAACATAAAAATGCGTTTTGAAAAAAAAGATAAAACAAATCACTACTGAGGTCTGACTTACCATGGGTATCTTTTCTATAGGTTGCAAAACTACATGCAGCTGAAAGAGAGCTGTCTGAGATAGCAGAGAAGCTGAAATCTTCAAGGACAAGTAAGACTATAAGTTTCCATTAAAATTGGGAAAATGTCATAGGAACATATCATTGTGTATATGAGTGCAGGCTGTCTTACACAGCTTCCTAAACAGTTAAAAATGGAGTAAAACCTAAATGAGACTAGCCACATGGATCATCGAAAGTATTATTTTTACACTGTAAGCTGCCCAGAGTCGCTTTGAAATGAGCAGAAATACATTTATAAATAAATAAATAAAATTGTTTTGAAGTCATTCCTTCAGTAATATATTTATGCATCATGCAGAGTCACATTGTGGAATATGATTAATTAACGTACAAATATTGAAATAATTTTTATTGCCACCAACTTGTAATAGTATACGTTTATTTATGTGGACTTAACTGACTCAGCAGTGACCAGAGAAAAAAGATAATTAACCAGATATCATTGATTTCATCATGTCATATTTTTTGGTCTCTGGGACATTTCTAAAGGCTCACAATAGGGAGACATACGTTGCACATGCTAAGTGTTTTGACAAAGAAAGCATGCTTCATGGATCTCACATGGTGAGATTGTTTCCTTAATGGGACATGGAGCATGCCGGCCATATCAGATCTTATAGAATGGGCAGAGATAAATAGAGCTAGATTGTAAAGAATAAGGAAGATGATCATTATCTAGGATCCATTATCTAGGCAAAAAGGCTGAGGCACTTTTTAAGTTTAGAATATCAGATAACTTTTGTAAGTGACTCAGACTGACACCTTCTTAATTAACTGAAGTATGTATAAGAAGTAAGAGGAACTACAACACATACTCATACTGCCATGCAGACTTCAAAGGCAGCCCCAGAATAGTTCAGTCAGTAGGTAACTACAGCATGAATAATTATAAAAGGACCCTTTGATCCAGAAGAGGTGCAGTTGTAGCATAAAATGAATTTGTGTAAAGGCTGTCTTAGCCATAGCTGCCATCTATTCTTCCAGCAGCAACTGGAGTTTAAGACAGCTCACAAATTTCCCATTGCTTCTGTCTGAGTTAGCATAACCCTATACAAAACTAATGTTGATAGATTTTGCCGACTAAATAGCCTCCAATTCTACATTCTTTCACTGTTACTTGGATTGAGCTGAAGGCTGTTTGTCCCCATCCAGACTTCCACAGCCTGTGGATACTATGACAGAATCTTGACCTGTTAGTGTGGGCATTGAATATTTGAAATAGTCCTGTTTTTAAAGGAAATTACGATCCCTGAATCAAGGCAAATATTCTCTTATTTTCTGAGAGGAAAGTTCTCTTACTGGTGTGAGAATTCTTGGATTTTTATAACACTTTTTAAAAAAATGTTAAATAGGATAGTATATAGGGGACAATGCAGTTCAAAATATATCAACATTATTGAACTTAATATTGTTTGCTTTTATATATAACTATATATTCATATTTTACAAATTCAAATTATATTTTAAAATGCATATTAGAAATAGGATTACAGTATATTTATTTTGAAAGAAGATATAATCATATGACAGTGAGATGGAGAAATCAGTTCTTGGGTATCAGTCTTAAATATGACTTTGTTGTTTCAGTTTTTGTGTGAATTAAAATGGAGATATATCTAGCCATTATCTTAGCATGTTTTGTGAAGTATAAACCATAAGATGCTTATTTGCATTAGATTTAAAGTTTAACATATACTGTGACTTTACAAAGCATAAAATGTTTGTTTTTACATAGGACAGGTTGGTTTTAGAATTTCCTTTGTTTAAGAAATAGTAATTTGATTAAATAAATCAATATTGTTTTAATCTTTAAATGGGAAGAAGGGAGAATATTGCCACAAAAACTGTTATAAGAATAATTGGATACCAAAATGCATTGAAACACTGTAGGCTTTTCGCACATATTCTCTGTATTATTTATTTATTTACAAATGTATTTAAAACTGTATTTCATATATATGTTTTAATATATAATTTCCCATAGCACAGTCCCATTCAGCAACTCAGGATTCACTGGATGAATTCATGACAGAAATCAAGTCGGGGTCTTCCGTAGACAGTGTGACACGTAAAAAACTTCATTTGAGAACCTTTGAACTGAGGAAGGAACAGCAGCGATTGAAAGGATTAATTAAAATTGTTACCCCTGCATCCATGCCAGAGCTGAAGTCCCAGTGAGTTTGATTACAGAGCACTAATCACTTTGACTTTTCCTTTTATTTTAAATAAATATATAAATCTTTAATATGGTCCAAGGGCTAATCAATAAAGTAAAGTGAAATATGTTATATACTGTACTTTAACCATTTTTTTAACCAAGTATTTGCAATAGAATACAGGTTATATTTGAATTTAAAATATCCTGGCTTCAACTGAAATTATGGTTTGAATTAATTGTGGATGGTGTGGACACCATTGTAATGTGTAATAATCTCTGAGCAATTGCAAGAGATACACAAGTTCATGATTGAGATAAGAAATGCACTGTTGTGTGAACCGGCCTTGATTGGCTGTATTGGGTTCCCATTAGTCATATAAACCTGTACTACATGAAGCCAGCCCAAAGAGAGTTGTATTGGACTCTGATGGTAGGTTATCCATATGAGTAAACTTTGTCCTTCAATATCTGATGTTAATTTTTTGATATATTTGATTTTTTAAATTTTAAAAATTTTGCATTTATTTTCCATAGGCTTCAGAATCAAGATCTGGAATCTCAAAGTAGGCCCAAAAAGCTAACTTTACCCCTATTTGGTGCCATGAAAGGGGGAAGCAAATTCAGACTAAAAACAGGGACCGTAGGGGTAAGTAAGAAGAAAAGGCAGTGGGTTTTAATTTTGCATTGTAAAACTTGTCCAAGTACACAATACTGTGACAGTATTAGGAAAAGCTGCCACAGGATTTCAGAATTTGCATCTCACATTTTTATTATAGGAACTATATATATTATCTGAAATAAACATTAGATCATTAACTTCTTATTCCTAGAGATATGTATAAGATCAGCTTTTAATGTACCTTTTCCAATTTTCTTTATTTCTCAATGTCAGTTGAAAAACCATCTTTACTGTAATTTCTGTTCATAATATAGAAGCTGCCCATGAAACGTCCAGATATACCGGAAAATCTATTAAAGATGAAAGATGAGGGGCCAGAAGAAGAGGAAGAAGAGGAAGAGGAAGAGGAAGATGATGTGAACCGCAATGTAAATCAAAGCTCACAGAACACAAAGCTGGAAATGGTTAAAGGAGGGAATCTCCTCTCCAGTTCTTATTCACCCAGAAACCAAAGTATGGAATTCCTTAATGATGATTAATTACACTGTTGTTTTAAATATTCATTCAACTTGCACATCTTTTAATTAGTTGGAACTTAAATAAAGTGAATATGAAGGTTTAGTAATTTTATTAGCAATTGTATTTACTTCTGGTTTCCTTAACACAGTAAATTTTCAATGTAATGTATTAATAGGGTAGAAAGGATGTCCAGGCAAATGAGAGGGAGGGGTTGAGCACCAAAACACATGAGATCCATCTGCTTCCCTCTTCTGGGGTAACAGTCAGAGGGTGGTATAAAGACAAAGTTGGTGATACCCATTACACAGGTGGCAGCCCTGAAACTATTGTTGAGAGCAACTACAGTGCCTGGCTCCATTGGGGCGATAGAGGCACATCTCATTGGGCTGCCATCTTCCATACGCATTAGCCAATGTTTCCATTATTTAAGTCCCTTTTCAGCAAAGTCCATTATTTCTCAATATTCAGAAGGCGTTTGGCTTCATAACCTCCAAAGATTGGTAAAATACCGTATTAAATGGGCTAAGCTGAGAGAGAAGGGCTTAGAATCCTTATTGACAACTACAACGCAGTGGCTATGTGAAATATGCACAATTCTCATATTGCCCAGAATATTTTTAAACTTTATATTCTGTATCATCAACCCAATGTGATTACAAAATAGCATGATTATAAATTTAATTCAAAAACATTACTTCATAGTGGTATAGGGAGAAAACTTAAATCAGTCAGTAGTAAAAACAACTAATATAAAAAATAAAGAAAAGGCCTGCAAAAATATCACCAAAAAGATCTTAGGCAAGCTTTCTGTTGCAGGGCAATTAAAAAGAAACCATCCTTGCTCTTGAGGAAGTTTAATGATTAATTTTCTCATACAGAACCAAGAACAATGCCTGTTCCAATTAATACCCAGGCAGGTTGGTATAAGAAGACTATTGTATCTACATTATTTGAGGCCACACATTCTTTGGAGCTTGAAAGGAAAGAACTTATATCATAAGTTGGTCTCAGTTGCAAAGTATCTTTTTCAAAATTAGCATGGTTCTGCCAGACAGTCTAGGATGCAGTGTCTGTAATGGCTTGAGTTATGCATTAGCATTTTTTATGCATTTTGTTTAGAAGTGTCCAGAGAGAGGAGCTATCAGAAGAAGCAACATGGTGGTCAGTTCATCACAATCAAAACATGCAGTACATTCATTCTTATTTGACATCCCCATTCTTTTAAAAAAATTCATGAGTTTCATATTTTTATTTTTATACAATCTGATTTCTTTTTCACATTTTAAGGCTCCCTGTTTTTATTTGTCTGGAGATCACTGAATTGGTCTTATCTCTTGCTTTATTTTGCAATACTATTGCTGTGTATGGTGGAAAAGCTGCTTTAATTAGATAAAACTCTATTTTTAAGGAATGAAAAAGTGTAGAACTTACTATTTATATTTCTGGGGTCCACTTGTGTTTTTATAGGACTTAAGTCTCAGTCTGAGTCTTCAAGCAAGCATACAAGCCCATTAGCTCATTCCCCAGTGAATGAATTGCCGATAAAACTAGAAGGTAAGCTGTTTTATCCAGCTCTTTGTTTCTGTGGGTTATGAGTGCCAGGACAAAATGATAATTTCATTGATATCGAAATAAATTATATTTCACAACCGGTGAGGAAAATAGTTGTTGGCTCTTAGGAAGATCATTTTTTCCGTAGTTCAAAATGAAGGAAAGTATTTTAAACAATATTTTGCGTTCAATATTTCACTGCCAAATTTAGAATGAAAATAATGGGGATAGCTTCCAGTCACTAGGCCTGGGCTAAACTTTCAGCCTGATGCATATCTCTGATGCATATAAGAGTCTGATGCATTTCTCTGATGCATATCAATCTCAGCTATTTGAAGTTGTTTTCCAGTCACCTGAGGGGCTGTCAGAAAAATTCAGGAGCCTCAAACCAGTCATGCTGAGCCTTGCTGAAACTTTTTAATTCACCCTGCAAATCCAGAGAGATCTTGGACTTTGAATGCTCAGCTTATCTCTGTAAAAGCTCAGTTCTTGTAAAAGCATTAATTTAGAAACTCGAGCCTTTTCAGAAGAACGAAGAGAAAAAACAATAGTAAATGATGCTTTAGTGTTGGACTATTTTCAGTAGGAGTGGAATACACAAACAGGTAAAGAACTACTTTACCTTTTTTTTTAACAAAATGTAAATTGGTAGAACTTAACAGAAAAATAATTATCAGTGGTAATTCTATTTTTAAAAATACTTGTATAACAGCAATTGAAACAAAATAATGTTAGTGATACTTCACCTAAGATATATTACAAAGGCAGTATGACAGTCCTACTGATATAAACATTTCTGAGATATCTGTACTCTGTTTTGTCAGATGAGGCACAGTGCTTTATTTTAACAACTCCCTATGTGTTGTTCTTAGAGAAAGGATTTATTTACTTTGAAAATAACCAAAGAATTAAGAACTGTTATCATAAACTTCATTTTTCAAACCGTTTACTTTACTAGCATCTGAGACGTCAGCAGAAAAACCAAAGAATCAGAAAGATAGCCGTAAACCTAAGGTGAGTTGGAAGAACAAAACTTTTTGTTTGTTTGTTACGTAGATTTACATAGTGATCTACCCTGAATAAATTACCATGGACAACTTACAGCATTAAAATAATAAAAAAACATTTAAAAATATAAAAACCACAGCAGTTGAAAATCACAAAAACCAACAGCAACATAACCAGGAGACTCCTAGCAGTTTGAATTGTATCTGGAAGCACACTGGTAGCCAGTGCAAATCATGGAGCAGTGGTGTTCCATATATACCAAAAAATAGACACCACTAACCGCCACCCTTTCTACATCAGCTGCAGCTGCCAAAAGCTCTTCAAATGGAGGCTCTTGTAGAGCACATGGCAATAGCCCAGTCTAGAAGCCACGAGGCATGACTTCAATCCAGTGCACAACCAGTGCATAACCCAAAGCTGAGTAAAAGCTCCCACAGACTCTCAGTTGTCACTGTTCTTTGAGCAAGATCTGTGAGTCCCAGATCGCACACCAGTTTGGTCTGAGGCAGTGCAATCCAATCCAGATAATCACGACTATAGTTACGGATAATAGATGCTTAATATTCTTTCCATGTTTGGGGGTAGGAATGGGGTGTTGGAGGGAGAGATGTTCCCTTATTTTTTCTTCAATCGCTCCTCAGGATTATAATTCAAGTACTCGGTTTCCATTGAACCAGCAATGATTAAAATATCTCACCTAATCATCCTTGGTAGTGCAGTAGAGCTAATGATAGAGAAATTACGTGCAGCTGTTTTACCATCTGCTGTCAATCTTGCTTTGCAAATCTGCTGTAGTGCTTAACTGAATGTTAGCCAGTACTGCATGAGTCAGGAGATACTGCATTTTTTTCTCCTTCACAAAACAAAAATAGACTTAAAAAATAAAACTATTCTGTAGTACAGCATCAGATATAACAGTGTGATGTTTGGGGGCTCTGTCTGCAAATTACCTTATTTAAAATGTGTTGAGAGAATTTTTGTATTCTTTTCCTGGAATCTTCCAGTAGAAATCATTATTTAAACAATTGTTAGCATTTTCTTCAATTTAAGTCCAACTTTTAAAAAAACCTACATGTTATTTAGTTCTTTCCTCATTTGGTACAAAAATCCATCTCATACAGTATAAATGAAGCCTCAGAGTACAGTCTGACAAAACAGTACTTTGCCCATAAATCATAATTGGAAATGAATTCTAAGCATGTGATGGTTGACCAGATATGTGACTTTGATACTCCAGTTTACATTTTTGCTTCAGGCTCACTGATTCTCAATCTCAGCAGTTTTAAAATATGTTGACTTCAACTCTCACAGCTAGCTAGGGAATTCTGGGAGTTGAAGTCCAACCTCTTAACATTTTTGAGGTTGAGAAACACCTCTCTAGATCACAGAAAATATACAAGTTGTGTTCTATCTATTATTCTCTCTCACCTGCCATCCAACTGGTTACACAGCCTGCCAGCAACATTCCACTACCTCTGTTTTAGTTTGCCACTGCCAAATATTCAAGACTTGAGTACATCTCTATACACAGGAGAGAGTGGCTTAAGGTGGCTTTGTTTTTGTTTATTTTAAACCTTGGGATCAACTGCTTTGCGAAGAGATGGCAATCATTATAAGTTGGTGTTATCCTGCAACAATGATTTAAATTATGTAAAACTAATAATTATATTAGCAAAATTTAACATTTGACACATTTATTCTATTGATTTGTTTAATAAGTGCTAAATTTAAATTTTGCCTCCCACTTATTTTTTTAAAATGTATTTATGTGATTCTGGGCTGGTGTGCCCACAATGCAATGAAAGTTGTACATACTGGCATATGTTTACAAAAAGAAAATTACTTTCTGTCCTACAGATGCAACATGCATTATCATCAGACTACCCAGAAGATGATCCAGATTACTGTGTATGGGTACCACCTGAAGGTAAAGGGGCAGTGTAATTGTGGAACATGAGTTGCTGAACAAAATATAGTTTATATATGAACAAAGAAAACTTAGGGACAGTTGTTCTGGTCTCATTTTAATGGCTAACCTTGTGCCAATCACTATCAACTCTAGGAAGGAGGCAATGGCAAACCAATTCTGAAATCTTGCCAAGAAAACTGTAGACTCAAAGACACACACACATCCATTAAAAAAAAACACCCTAACTTATTTGAAGTACAGAATAAACAAGATACAATGAGAATGGTGCTTGGGGGGGATATCCTATAGATTCCTATTTGTTTTCAAAATGGAGTTATGTAAACGCTAACCAAGTACAGACAAAATTGGTGTTCCATCTCTGAATATAATAGCCAGAAGTGGATTTTGGTAGAGAAACAAAGCTGCTTCCCTCTATGTAAAGCCTGGCCCTGCTTTTGCAGGAATGATGCCATTCAGATCCTAAAGCATCTCTGATAGTATTAATCATCATCTTCCCAATGTGCTTCCGGTCATAGCTGTATTGAAAGCTAGAGTTGAAATAATGGCAACAGTCTTGCCTATCTTTGTAGGAGATGGAATAATCTTTACTGGGCACCATCAAAAACTTCTGAGTAATTTGTTTTTTAGTAATAAAATCACATAGTGTTGTAAGAAGTATACATACATAACACATATTTATTAGGTTCCCTAGCTCCATTTCTCAAATGGCAAATAGCCTGCAAATTCTGCATATACCTTTTGTGTTTCTAACCTACCAATTTGTAATCAACCAATTTGCTAATATATTTAAAAACATTTCACCCTACTCGTTTAGGAAAACATTCCCTGGATTTAAAGTTAAAACTATATAAAAAAATAAAATCTTTTGAACAAATTTAAAAAGCTATTGAGGTAGAATCATTGAAACAACATTAATATAAATTATTTTAAAAAGCACTATAGCAAAAAAAAATATCTGTTAAATGTTAAAATATTATTTTATTTTCTCTCTATTGAGCAGGTCAGAGTGGTGATGGCAGAACACATCTGAATGCTAAATACGGCTACTAAATTATGCTGAAAAGTAAAGAAGGACGGCACAGCAACTGATAACTGGTACAATATGCCATTGAAATGACAAGCAACAATTTTTGTTCATTTTATTTAAACACTGTTTAATGATTCCTGATCCTTACTTAAGGATGCTTTCCCCCTAGAAGTGAATGTGTGTAAAATGTGCATCATAATGTATATAGTGGTGATAATTAAGAATTTGCAGGTAACATAGATATAGCAATGTTGGTTTTATAAAAACTTTTTTAAAATGCTTGTTTTTATTTCTGTAACGTTATTTCTTGATGTAAAAGGGTTAAAGAAATTAGTAAATTATTTCTTGATGTAAAAGGGGTAAAGGAATTAGTTTTAGATTTCTATTTAGTCAATACGTGTGCTAAGGGCTAGTTCAATACTCTGATGCTTAGTTGATCACCAAAATGTTTTCTGCCTGTCATATACAAATAGATATTTCCACAAAATACAATTGCCGATGGCGCTCTCAAGGTGGAGCTGCTGAAACTTAAGCTGATTTTTATCCTTCCTTTGTGTTGCAGTCTTTTCTGTAAAGGTTCTTTGTTGTTTTTTTTGTTTTTTTCCTCTACAAGAAGGTGAAATACCAACACATTCATATCTTGGCCAGTTGTAGATTAGTATTAATGTGGGTGGGAAAGTGTGTTAATCTTTGGCAGTTCTTGAAAGAATGTTAAATATCTAACAACTGGATAGTTGAGAGAGTCAAAGCTAAGATACGGAAGTACTATGAATTAGTACTGAATAGTATATCTGAAATTTTTTGGATAAGCCAGAAAAAAAGGCAATTATCCTTGGTCTAGACCAGGTTTTACTTCACAATTTCTGCACTTAGGTTGAATCATGTTCCATATGAGAAAAGAATAGAAATTTGATTTAAAAGGAAAAAAACAAGCTAGAGGCATACAATAATCTTATCTGCTATGTAAATATATTAGTTATGAGAATGGAATCAGTTCACGAGATGAGAGGGGGAAGCACTGGAAAATGTTTACTAGTTTCAACTTTCTTTTGATGGTAAAATAAAGCCTGTAGTTTTGAAGCCTTACATTAATGGCAAGTAGGAATGTGAGAATCGCACAATTCATAGACTGAAAGGAGTACTGAGTTCATAAGCATGGTCCTGAAGTTAGCCTAATTCCATACATTATGGGTGAATGAAAGGATATGTGATTGGGCCTGAGATAGACATTTTATGAAATACAGTAAACCCCCATATTCTGGGTCCTTTATCTAAGGCATAAGAATCTACTTCCGTTTTGTTCCATCTGTAACATTCACATACTAATAACCATTTCTCTTATAGCTAAAAGATTTTAAGAGATATTTATTTTACATTTATACTTTTGGAAATATATGGCCCAAAGAGAGGTTTGTTTCTAAGATCTCCAGTGTGGCTCCTTTAAGGATCAGAGTCCCAATAATTTTAATTTTTTTTAAAATGGAAATGAGCAACAAAGTAAAGTACAGATAAAGTAGCATTAGAGTTATTTGCAAAATGCCTCATTCCCCTGAAATTCCTAGAAAAGAAAAATGGCTACTGGCAACTCATGCTTTGGGCAGTTCTGCCCATTTCCCTACAAAGTTAAGCTTGGGATATAGGAAATATCCTGGAGGAAATAAAACAAGCAGCAACTTCAAAAGTGTATCTTCATCTGAAAGCAAAATAAGTAAAAGTTTTCCTTCTACTAAGTGGGAAGCTTAGGGCAAGTTTTGTCCAATATAGTAGCATTTTTAAAATACCGTATTTTTCGGACTATAAGACGCACTGGTGTATAAGACACACCAAGATTTCAAAGAGGTAAGTAAAAAAAGGGGGGGTTTGCCTTCCCCCAGGAGCACTCTGCAGGCCTCCCAAACCCTCTGTGCACCCCGTTTTTGTGAAAAACAGGCCAATTTTTGCAAAACTGGGATGCGGGGGCGGGGCTTCAGGAGGCCAAAAATGGCTGTATTCGGTGTATAAGACACACCAACATTTCCACCCTCTTTTGGGGGGGGAAGGTGGGTCTTATACTCCGAGAAACATGGTAATTAAGCCTCAGCAACAGTTTTTAATTCCTGTATATCATCTATTGTGGGTTCATTAATTTGTATGAGCAAGGATTACTAATTCCAGAACAGAATTAGTATATTATAAAATTATAGGATTATTTTTTTTTTAGTCATTGCTGTAATTTAAAATTCTCCAACAGTTAATCCATTTCTGTCACACGTTTGTGACTACTTTGGGGGGTGGGCAGTAAGTAAGCTGTGAGTGCTCTCAAAGTTGGCTTTAAAAAAACCAGTTTTTCACTATCGGACATACTATGTCCAAGCTGCAAAATATTGAAGGCCATAGATGACTTAGAGATACAGAAGTCCCTCTGCTGCCATCTAATGACGACCTAGATTTTTACAACCTAGAAACATCCCAAAGATATCCTTCCAGTGTTCCTCCTATACATTAAATAAAAATAATAGGAAATCCCGTTTTTTTTTAATCCAAGCGAGTACTCTTTATTTCTTCCCCTCCATTTTTTCTCATGCCAGAAGGTACAGAAAGATTTATTAAGGCCTGTGCATGGGTGGAAGCTGTGAGGGTATTCTAGATCATTCTGTCTGCTGTTCTTTGTTCCACCTTACAGAAAGCTCTTGTCTGTGTTCTCCTTTATAGTCTTGTGTGACATAAACTTGCCTCCGCAAGCCATAATTGTGGACAGACTCTGTGTGTGACCACAAGAGTTAAATGAAAAGAGGAAATTCCTGATTGCTTATAGTTTAACTGTGCACCGTTTACACAGCAGCTTCATTAAGCAGCAGCATACATTAAGATGGAAATACAAGCCAGCTGAACGGGGCAGGAATAATAAGGTACAGCACAGTGACTGAAAGTTAACCTAGTAATAGGGCCAAGCCTCAGATTAATCCAGGCAGCAGTTCCACTGGATCAAAGCACACCCAATCATCTCCAGACTTTACTGGAGAAAATGTCTCTAAATAATCCAGGAATATGAAAAATGGTGAATTGGGATGGGTTGTTCTTCAAATAATTATAGAGGCAATTGTTGTGGGAAGCTGGAGATGCTGCTCAATAGCTGAAAGATTTGAGACTTTAAAAAAAGGGGGGAAACTAGCCAAGTGTCTTTTAAGATGGCAGAGTGGATTGGCAGTTAAGTCAAAGTGTCTGCTTAGAAGTGCTTTAAGCTTCTAATGTGGATGGCAAATAATTATTCATATTTTATTAAAGTGTAAAATACAAATGAAAATAGTGGAAAATGGGGGAGGGGAAAAGATAAAGGTGTAGGAGAAAGGGGGGGAGAAAGAAAAACATTGATTTCAGACTCTCTTTAGCTCAATAGAATAACATAATAATAGTCTCAACTATTTACTTTTACATAATATGGATTAGCATTTCTGTAACAACAAACCTAGCTAATCAACAACACCCAAAGTCAAATGTTTCTTTTTTTTTCCCCATCTCAAGCACAAAATCCAGAAGTGGTTTCCAGGTAGAAATAAAGTTGAATGTGTTTCTATCCTTGATTAGAGCAGTTAATTTAGCCATCTCTGCAAGTTCCGTCACTTTTTCCAGCCATTCATCCATTGTGGAAATTAAAGTATCTTTCCATTTTTATTCATACTGCTAAAATAATTATTAAGTTCAGACGTATTATTGCTCTGCTATAAAATAAAAGGCTATTCAGCTATTAAATTAAATTGGAGTTGTTCTTTTTTTTTTTAATTAGATGACCAGGAGTGTGTGCACGTGAGTGCTTCTGTGTGTCTTTGTAGCTGCTTTTTTCCCTCACCCATTTGGGTGGGAAGTTGTTATTTCAGAATCCTTTAAATAACCCATGTGAGTTTTGCCCTCATAAATTTTCATCACCCTCTGTTAATAAAATAATCACATATTTTTCTTAAAAACAATTTAGCTTTACTGCTTTGACCTTTACCCAAGTCATGAAAGATTTACTGTTGTCTCCAAATGCATCTTTCCAACCCAGAAAGAAACTTAATTTCTCAAATGCTGTTGTTGTAAAGCTGAAAATGTCAAGTGGGCAACCAAATTGCAGGAAGAAATCCAACAGACACAATGCAGCATGTGTGCAATTAAACAGTGAAAGGGGTAGAATTTCACCGTACACAGAACAAATCCTTTTATCAGCTGGCATCTGATCATCATTTACAAGTTTTGTGGTTAAGTATTTATACACAGTGAACTTATTTCTGCCCTTCCTGGTAAATCTTGGCTGTTTAAAATAAAAAACAGATGCTGGCGAACAACTCTGTTTTTTGTAAACCTATGTTTTGGTGAAAATCTTGATGAGGATACTTTTGTGCTTTCCCTCTGTGTAGAAATTGCTTGCATGTGTTTCCATTTTGTTGAAAATTGTGCTTGAGACCATGTCTAACTTTTTGTGAAATGCTAAGATGCCATTCAGGACAACTTTAAAAAGTGCTTAATAAGTTTATATCACCATGCTTTTGGAGAAGAGACTGCTTGCTCATGTTTTTTTTAATTATCACACAAGAACTCTACAAAAGGAAAACTACGATTTCAGATTATTAAACAGCAATTTATAAATTCAATTGCAGGTTATGGGATGTGACCTCACTCAAAAGCAGCCCTTAGTATTAGTTTGTAAGCATTCCAGCCTACACATGACTTTATTCACAAGCAGAAATAACTTTTCCCATGCAAAGTTGGTAGCATCTCGTTATTGGTCATCTTTTTCGGATGCAGCAGTGTGCAGCTTTTTCTCTGATGTAAGGAGAAGATGTTGAGCTTAAGATCTTGCCCCACATTCTCTGAACAAAATAGTTTACATCTGTGGTAACAGTAGAGATTACTTCACTTGTCCCTGCAGCTGCTGCAGCTGGATTGTTCTATCAGGGTGTCCAATTGTAGATTGAGCCATTAAGCAGTGAGAGTGATAGGGACAGCTAAACGTATGGCAGAAGTTTTCTCATATTCACTGTAATGCAAGGCACCCAGTAGCTGTCGTTTCCATACCCCAGACATGAAGCTCCTGCCACCTTCAGAACATCTACATTTCCAAATGCTTCCATTTTTTTTTTTAAACTGTCAACATGGCATGGTATGGCATCTTTCAAAGGTTCATATGCAGACAAGCATTTCTGAGGCAACGACTCTCATAGCATATGAATACATCCATTTTAACATGTTTACTCAGAAGACGATCCCTTGTTTTCACCAGAATCTTCATCCAAACTCCTTGAACAGAAAGATTCTGCATTCCCTGGACTGCAGAGAACAAGTCCATCATGAAAAATTCACTCTGAAATAGGAAAAGAAAAGAATGTAGTGGGGCTTCTTAAATGAGAGGCTGTCATTAAACACATCTTCATCCATGGTTAACTGAACTTACCTTAATCCATATAATAGTGAGCTAGAAATTAACCACATATGATGCATTTCCACAACTTGCTGGATTAAAATGTGATAATTTTTATGGTTCAGTTCCATATGAATATAGCTATTAAGACATAGAAAACCGGGGAGGAAAATTAATGAGTTTAATACATGTGTTTAATTAGATTTGGAATCAAAATGAAAGATGGAAATGGCATGGCCACTTGATAGAAAAGATTTAGAAAAGTTTTTGTCTGGCTGTGGATAAAAGCCAGACAAAGCCAGTTGATTTCCAAAGATTCAAGACCTTTTAACAGAACAAAATAACTGAAATATAGGATGACATCATACTTTGTAGCAAATAGTCATAGTGGTGCGCATTATTCAGCAACATCATAAGATGCACTCAAATCTTGCCATTTTGTGCTTGTGCTCTCAAAGTTTAGGATAAGTATGTATTCTTACCAGTAAAGAGTAAAACTAAACCTAGTAATTGATTAAGAAGAAGTAAGAGAAGGGGGAGATACTAAATGTGTTCTTTCCATGCTGTTTTTATTTAAACTTCTTGCCAAAATTATACACAGAGAATAAAAACTGAGACTTAAACTTCTAACAAGTCCTTCATACATAAACAAATTAAAGGTCAGACTGAGGTTAGCGGCTTCTTCAAAAATAGAAATAGCATCAATCACCCTTTCCCCATGAGCAAATCTATAATGATCAGTTAGCCACATAAGAAATATTCAAAAATATTTTCCCCTGTGGATTGTTTTTGTGCTGCAAGTAATAGAGCAAATCCCAAGATGTACTGGAAAAAAGGCAAATCAACAGTGATGGGCAAAGGGAATCGTTCAATCAAAGGTCAACAAAGGAAGAAAATGGTAGGAATCTGAGGGAGGATGAGAAGAGATAAAGGCAAAGCAGCTATACCACGTCCCCTTTCAGATGTGGAGGAGATGGGACCAGAGGATTTTGCTGCTGGTGAAACCATAACACTAATGATCTCCAGCTGTTGAAATAAAAGGCCTATTCTGGGATTCATTAATAGAGGGAAAGGCCTCTAGACCTTTCATGGAAAGCAAAGGCAAATGTGATCAATTAAAAGTGGGGAGAGGATACAGGCAAAGAAGATTATTTTAACATCTGGTCTGTGTGAAATATAGTTTTTTGTAACAATAGGCTGGGTCCATCAGAACACCACATGTTCACCCCAAAAGAAATCCTCCTTAAATATCCTGCTAGTTGAGATAGAAGCTATTTAAGTGGATATATTTACACTGAGAACATCCCACTTCTTGGATGTTCTCCAGATGGCAGAGAATTTTTGGTATGGGCAACAGTTAAGTCCATCAAGACCCCTTTGGCATTCTAAAATAGTAGTCAAGACCAGCAGTTCTCAACTTTTCCTGGCTTAAATCCTACCAAGCTATCAAAAAAACTGACTCCTACCACAATAGAAACAAAAGCTCACTTTTTCTACAAAGAGTAAATATGTGTTCATATGTATTCAATTATTATGGTTGGTAACTCAATCAGCCAAACATTTAGATTGGATTTGACATGCCAAACAAGTCCTTCCTAAGGAATTAAGATATGCAGATGTTTAATAATTATACAATTTAAAGACTAAATTCAAGTTTTAGTGACATTTTCTGTATTCCATGTAAATTACTTCTCAGTCTCACATTTGGTTAGCATACCCAACAACTGAGAACCAATCTTGTCTCCATAAAGGCATTCCCGTCCACTTAGATTCTACAATCAGAGGCCTATAGATTCAACACCTGAATCTTCCCCAGGAGAAAGTTGTTGAATTTTTCTCTTTTCATTTCAATGGTTTTTACATTTTCACTACCTAATGTTATTACAAATTTTAATGTATAGCTAATTAAGCTATACTATTACAAGCTCTGTATTTCACTTGGAGTGCAAAATATTAAGTTACAGGTTTTGGAAAATGGTTTATTTACATCTCTATTGGTTATATTTTAGAGTTGTTAGTCTTCGATCATGTAACAATCGTAAATCTGGGAACCAGTCATAAATGTACTTTTTCAGGGTTGTCATTAGTTCAATAGTCATTAAACAAGACAGAGCTGGGCTGTAATCAAGGACTACTCTTGCCAAAATACTAATGGCTCAGTAAGATCTGCCCTTTACTGTCTTAAGACTTCCAAAGATGCCACTGAAGTTTCTTGCACATCAGGGTTCATAAAGAATCAGAGAGCTCAAAGAGTATCAAATTCAAGATATATCCAGGATTTTTCAGTCTAATCCAGGGGTCTGCAACCTTAAATGCTCAAAGAGCCATTTGGAGCCATTTCCTACAAAAAGAAAACACCGGGAGCCACAAAATCTGGGTGAGCATGGCCAACTCAATGTCACTCACTCCCACCCAGTCACATGACCATCACCCCCCAGCCACACCTACCTAGCCAGTCATTAGGACAGACAACTGGTTGTTAAAAAACACCAGGAGCCACAAAACCCTTTGAC
>JANHGD010003786.1:49112-60540 GCA_027560375.1 Imantodes cenchoa | reverse complement strand
GGCAAGTTAGGGTATTTCAGAGAAGCTGAAATATCAAGGAGCACTAGTATTTTGAAAAGGGACTATGGAAATACACCTCTCTCTCTCTTTTTTTGTCTTATTTACATACTAAGCAGTTTTGGCTTGGTTCAAAATCTTTGCCTGCAGGAATACCATGAGGGACCCAAGACTGGAATGTTAATGCAAAGTTGTCTGAAATATTTCAGCGGGGAGTTGGCTAAAGAAACATGTCTTCACTAGGCTTCCTAGATTTATTGCTTACATTTTTCATATCTTTGTCCAAAGATGAGCTTTCTTTCTTTTTTCTTTTTGCTTTTCTATAAACACACAATGGCATCTGGTGTTCAGCCAGTTACAAAATTATACCTATTGAAGTCTAAGCTTTGTGAGTAGGATTTGACCCAGTACATTCACAGAAGAAACTGTGATCCAAAAGAGACTCACATTTGTGAAAAGGAAAAGGTGACTTTTGCTAGTTTTCCCTCTACCGTTTTCTTGTACCATTTTTTTCCACTGGGTTTCTACAGCCTCCAGAATATTTGTTTCTCCCAACGGGAAGGGTCAGTCAAAATAATCTCCCTATTTTACTTATTCCGAAGGAGTGCTCCAGAAGTAGACTTACAGTCATTGACCTCAAAAATCAACTATGAAAAAAAAACCCAAAATAGGGCGCGAAAAATATTTGTTCTCTTGCAACAAAGGAACCATTGCGGTCTTACTAATTGAAAACTCTGTACCTGTAGCTCCATTAGGCAATTGTACATAGGCCGCCTCCTATCTTTTCAATGCCACAGTGAAATTTCTGTAAAAGTGTTCTAAAGGTAAGTTCTGACCAAAAATAATAATAATAACTATACGCTATAAGCATTTAAAAGATACTATTTGTGTGATGGCCCTTGAACACTGCTTATGGCTATAAAGTAGCCATTAAAAAAAAAACCTTAGCAGGTTTGCACAGATAAAGTGGAACATAGCATGCTGGCTGAAGAATTTTGGGAGTTGAATTCCAAACAAAAAATTGCCGAGGTGGAAAAACACCAGACAAGATCTTCGAAAAGCTATTGCTTTTAAGACGTTCCAGGTTTAGAACTTGTTTTCAAAGGGAGTCCTTTCAATCAAGAAAGTAGGCTTCAAGGTAGACTGGGTGGGGACTCTGAACCATTGGAAAGCGATTATCAAAAGTAATAGCCTGAAAGTGCTGTTTTCCATGATCATTGATCCAGGCTGTTCCCAGACTAAGTTCCAACTAGCTATGAAACTCCTGGGTTTTGTCTGTTCAGCTGCCAAGAAATAAACGGCACGACGTCAGTTTTCCAAAACTGACTGTAGACATCCTCAGGCTTAGTTCCAGCTTTCAGTAGTTGTCACCTTCTAAGCATTCAATAAAACCTTTTATTAAAAGTGTATTTCGAAAGGTTTTACACCAACTCCCACGTGGTTGTTCTTGAAGCATATGGTTTTAATAACGAATGTATTTTATTTATAAGCCAAAACGATGTTGTTAAATCTGAAAGGAATAACAAAAAGCCACTTGTTGAAGGTCATTCTACATAAAACGACTAACTTCATGAGCATTGGAATTGCAAGGGAAAAAAACAACCAGTTTTTCCATTCAAAACTATTTTACTTCTCCTTGACCATCATGTTTAGTTATAAAAGCAGTGAACTAATCACCTGCACAGTTAAAAGCTTTCTAGAAGATTTAGCAATGGTCTAAAATTTGAGAGAATTCAATTATTTAAATTTTTACAATGTCAATTTCTTTCATTTTTGGGTTTGTTTTTTTTAGTTATTTGACATAGTATTTTAGGGTTCTGTTTTTTTTTTGCCCACCAAAACCATTTTGCCCATTTTGTTTAGGGCACCAATTAATTAAGTCTGTTAACTTCTGTTCTCTTACTTCTGACAAATATATTAGGGATATAGATTGTTAGTTACCAATTTATATATTCATGTCATAATCATAAAAAGGCTATCATACCAGTCAGTTACATCTACAGTGGCAAAACATTTTGGACATCAGATTGCAACACTAGAGGCAGGCAAAATAAGAAACAAGAGCTATATATTACTTTAAATTTGTTTGCATTTGTTTTTTAAAAAGAGTTTCCTCATTTGAGGAACCTACAGTATTTTTTATCTATGCCTATGTCCCTAACTAAGAGAGCATTTAACTAAATAAGAGATCTCAACTGCTCTGAAAAAATCTCCAGGCGCTTCTGCATGAATCCTTCAATAATATTTTTACATTATTTGGGAATGCTCTGTCTATATAGCTGTTTGTCTATTATATTGATTTATTTAGTGTAGCCACCCATCTTGCAATTATGACTCTGGACAGTGAATACAGGTTTAAAACTAACAGGATGAAAATAGTGAATAATAACAACCAACAACAATAATCATAGCACAATGGCTTGTATGGGCAATCAAACTGAAACCACAACATGTCAGAAAAAGCCACAGTGAGATGTGTGAGTTGAGCCTTACTTTTTTTTTTACTTTACATTTTGTCTCAAGCAGTAATCTAGGAAGAGCGAGAAAGAACAAGTTAGCACTTTGCTACATTACTGGCATAGCAGTCAATACAGTGTTTGTTTGTTTCTTTCTTTTGAATCACAGTCTCAGCATTGAAGTATAAAGAAAACCCACACACAGATTCTGATTCTCACCACTCCAGGAGCACAAACTGGGAGTAATTAGAACCCCTACATCACCAGGTTGAAGATTTGCCTATCAGCAAAGGGGAAAAAGGAGAAAGAACAAAAACACGTCAAGGAAGCCCTCAGAACTTGTGGATATCCTAATTGGGCCTCCATCAAATCCATAAAAAGGATCTCTTTCAATAACAGACAAAAAAAGAGAAAAACAAATGGAGCAATGTTGTCATTCCATATGTTGCAGGAATATCTGAAAAGCTCAGGAGGATTTTCAACCAACACAACATACATGCGTACTTTAAACCCAAGAATACATTAAGATAGACGTTTGTCCACCCCAAGGACAAAACAGTCAGACACAGCAAAGCAATGTGGTATAGACGGCATGTTGCAGCAAGTCCAGAGGTGAGTTCCTCCCGGTTTGTACCGGTTCTATAGAACCAGTAGTAAACCAGTGGTGACATCATGAAGCCGGTTCTGTTAGTGCCGGTCTGTGGGTGCTGCCATCTTGTTTTGGCACTGCATATGCGCCCGTGCGGTGCGGCCACACAGCGTGCAGTGCACATGCAGCCACGCGACGTGGGAGGAAGCGAACTGGCGGCAAGGTGAGTTAGAACCCACCCCTGAGCAAATCATGTGCAGACCTGAATACTGGGGAAACAAAACAACTGCTTCTTGCATTCTTGGTTTTCTCTTATGAAGGTCTGTTGTGATTTTGGCAACACAGAGATTCACATTTGGAAAAATAAATTTTAAAAAAACCTCAGTCTGCAAAATTCTGCATTTGTTAGTCCTATCAGATGTTCATGACTGTCTCCTGTAAAATCTTAAGGAATTTGGAAGGCTTTGCTTGAGAATTATAAAATGTTATTGTTAGGTTTGTCTTATCATAATTTGG
This sequence comes from Imantodes cenchoa, assembly GCA_027560375.1. Taxonomy (NCBI): domain Eukaryota; kingdom Metazoa; phylum Chordata; class Lepidosauria; order Squamata; family Dipsadidae; genus Imantodes; species Imantodes cenchoa. The sequence goes on along the minus strand of JANHGD010003786.1, from coordinate 56,982 downwards.
AATGGGGTTATTTATACGTGGCAGGGAACCAAGTACTGGCAAATAAATTGTCACAGCCAAGGTCACCCATGATAGAACTTTAGCTCCTCCATGCTTATTGTATTGTCTAGCATTTAGTACAACAGGGACTCAGGAGAAGGTTCACATTCTAAAGCATTTGTTAGTTTAAAAAAATAAATCAAAATAGTTTCACCAAGTATTAGATGGTATGTTAGTAAAGGGAGGGGGCTGTTTTAAAGGCACCATTGCACAATCAAATCTTTAGCAAAATTAGTTTTTTTGAGCAAAACATCTGGATCAGTGGTGGGATTTTTAAAAATTACTACCAGTTCTGTGGGCATGGCTTGGTGGGTGTAGTGTGACATGCCGTGGCTTGGTGGGCGTGGCTTGGTGGGCGTGACAGGGGAAGGTTACTGCAAAATCCCCAATCAGCTGAGATTCAAGAGGCAGACAATAGATGGGGGTGGGGCCGGTCATAGATGCTATTTACCAGTTCTCCGAACTACTCAAAATTTCCGCTACTGGTTCTCCAGAACTGGTCAGAACCTGCTGAAAACCCTCTCTGATATCTATTTGATTTCTTTAGTATGTAATGGCAGTGGAAGTCAGTAATACTGGTTCCCAGAAAGACCGCACACTCAAGACTTCCTTGGGAAGCACTTTTATCTTAGGAACACAGTTATGCTGAATCAGTCCCAAAATATTGGCACAGTAACAATTTCCAGGGTTTTAGACTACTTTTCCCCCCAATCTTTACTGGAGTTTCTAACAGTCAAACCAGATACTTTCTGAACACCACACAGGTGTTCCACTACAGAGTTACGGCCTTAGGTCGCTGCTTCCCACTTAACTCTTGGAAATATTTTACCTTGGAATGTGGCAGAAAGTTAATACTGGCAAGTCTTCTTTTGTTGGTTCTCAACAGAGGCATTTTACTCCTAAATGGGATTTCCATGTGCTAGCTATTAACTAAAGCAGTGTTTCTCAGTCTGATGGCTAGGGATTTCCATGAGCTGAAGCGGACGCATCTTAACTTGCCAAGGTTGAGAAACACTCATCCAAACGATTTTATTTTTAGTTGTTTATAAAATGTATTTGCTGCCCATCTCGTATCCAATGTAAAAAAGGCATTAAAATCAGCTGTTGCAAAAAAAAACCCCAACCCACAGCAGAAAAAAACATTAACAGATAAAATCATGGATACAAGATGGCAAAGAAGAAAGCCCGACACAGGGGGGGAGGCGGGGTTTAATTTTAATTAGTCAACCACCTCCAGTATGAAGCTCCCCCATTGGGTCCCCAAGTCTCTGGATGAGCCAGGACTTGAGGCTTTTTCTAAATGTCAGGAAGGTGGGAGCCAATCTCACTTCAGAGAGTAAGATGTTCTAGAACTCCAACCTTAGCAACTTTAAAACTTGTGGACTTCAACTCCCAGACTTCGAATTCCTCGGCTTTGCTGGCTGGGGAATTCTGGGAGTTGAAGTCCACAAGTCTTAAAGTTGCCAAGTTTGGAGTCCCCTGTTCTAGAGCGCAGGAACCATGGCAGAAAAGGCTCTTCTCCTGGATCCCACCAGTCAAAATTCTTTGGCTGAGGGGATCCACAGTATGCCCCCTCTGTGGGTACAGCTGGGGCAGACCAGTCCCATCGGGGTGAGATGTAGAGGATGTGATTGCCTTTATTTATTACTGTGATTACCAGACATATAAATGTAAAAGATTGTTGTTCATCATCATCATTATCAAAATTACCTGCTGATAGAGGACTTTATGGCAAGGTAGAAAGGAAATCCTATGGAAGAATTTCATGTCCCCTTTGAAGATATCTCTGATGATGAGGGTTTGGTCATCAAATGAAAAGACACCTGGACGTGATCACTGACAACTGAAGTGGACCACATGTCCTGAGGAAACAGGGTGAGAAAGGAAGGCTGAGTCCCATCGGCAGCTTTGTTCTACTATTGTCTATGACGGAAATGCAATAAAGTCACCAGGAATAAAAATTTCCCTTTTAAAACCTAGTAAAACTCCCAATAGGAACTGGTTCTACTCTCATCAGCCCCCAAGATGCTTCACAAAATGTGAAGCCAATGTAAGTTGTATAACCAGCGGTTATGCTCCTGGTTCGGCCCGGTTCTGCAAACCAGTAGCGGCAATGGTAGGAGGTTCCGCCCACCCACCCGGGACGCTTCTGTGCAGAAGCGTTGGGCGAGCGCGTGCACGAGCGGACTGGTAGCAACGGGATTTAGAGCCCACTACTGTGTATAACCAATTACATAGAGATGTTTTGTATATACACAGTGCACATTTTTCTTGGTGAGAGGATCATGGATTATTGCCCCACAAATATATCCCACTACCATCTGCTGTTTCGACTCCTATTCCCAAAGAAACAATCAATTTCCCAACTGTAATGGTATCAGCAAAAGTTATTTAAGAAGGTGGGGGGCACAGAAACTAGTTTTTTTTTTAAGTGATTACTACTGTTCCTGCATTCATTGAAACTCTCTTTCTGAGAGGAATTGTAGATGTTAAAATTAGCTGGTAAAATTACTATACATATAAATCTAAAGTTGAATCCAATTAAGTTCCAATTCTATTTAAGAAATAAATAAGCTTTTGCTTTCTGCTATGGGTTTTCTCAGTTTCCAAACTGTAACCATATGTAACAAGAACTGCTAGATCCATATAAACATGTACAGATTGTGCTGGATTAACAGTCCAGGTGTCAACAATTTTAGTTTCTCCAAGAAAATACAATATAGATAGTGGTCTGTACCTAAGAGACATTGCATGGAAAGTTGTTGAATTCATATTTTCATATTTATTCCAGAATTTTGCAGTCCTGCTTTCTTAATTTACCTATTGTTGATCTGTACTGGCAACCCCAGGTTTCTTCTGAGACAATTAAGACTAACACTCTTTGAAGCAACTGCGATATAAGGCATCAAGCCATATATTTTCTAAAATAAACAGATCAAAGGTTTGGCCTTCCTTTGATATGTGACACAGATCTTCTTTCCTAAGATTTTTATCCCTCCTTTACCACCGTGACACACTTTAATTAATATATTACGATCAGCCAGCTCATGAGGGAGTTAGCAAACAGTTCTGGTATAAGCCAGGTAAATATATAATTACTGACAAACTAGCCCTTCTTAGCAAGTCAAGCGCTTGGAAACTGGGAAAATGTCCAGCTTTATGCAGCTTTAATCCTCCTCTGCCTCCCTGATCATAAACAAAGCAAAAACACTTGATTACCAGAATGATGGAACAATTACATTCCCAGAGGAGTAGCTGTGTGAAAGCTACTTTTCAGGAAGTCTATCTGCAGGGATAATATAGCTTTGTTCTCCTTTTGCATGCATATCTTGCCAAAGGGAGGGTGGGGAGGAGAAGGAGAAGAGGAATACCATCTAGAAAAATAAACCACTTTCCCCAAAGACAAAGAACGTATTAAGGGGCACAATTAACAGTTCCAGATGCTTGAAGCAGGCAGGGCTGATGAAGGGACTAGCCAGGAGATCTGGAAAATGACACGTTTTAGTTTGCCATGGAAAATGGTTAGGAAACAGAGGTTGTAAAATCTTAGCATGAATGCCCAAGTATCCCAGCTAGGCAAATCCAAATACTGGAAATGGCTTTTGCCAACGGGATGAATCTATGTTCTGGCTAGAATAGGAGGCAATTTCCTAAAGGCCTAAAGTAACCTTGGAAAGTTTCAGTCTTCCTGCAGGGAAAAGGCTGGTTTAAATCATAATAGACCAGATCTTTAAGATTACATAACCACAGACAGTAAAAAATGAAAACGTATCCTAATCAAAGTCAACACTTGGTGGCTACATGGAAACACCCAATGCAGCTTTCTTCCTTCAACAAGACGAAGTGGTTCTACATGGACCTCTTCCAAGATGTTAATGACCTACCAATCTGACCTGCAGCCCTAAATATTACCTGGTGTTCTCCCATCGAAGTATTAACCATTTATTACCTTGACAAGATCAGCTAGATGTTGCTATCTGCTGAGACATAACCACAGGGAGCATTGCAGTATGTGCAGTGAGAAAGAGAAAAAAAGAGGTAACAAACAACTTTGGGACTTAATGCATTCTTATGTTCTTATGGTCTCTTTATCTCTCTCCTATCCTAATAAACCTGTTTGAAAAATAAGTAAATGCAAAATGCAACAGGTAAATGCAAAATGTAAATATATTAGGCTGTTAAATATCTATTGTTGGAGACATGTTTGGTGTTTACTATTGTATTCAAATATTGATGTTGTGGCAAATACATAGTTGTCTGCCATCCTGATTATAAGGTAGCTCTATAGTCAGATATATCTCTTGGTGCTCACAATCTCCAATTATTATGTTCTTGTTAACTTATTTATAAATGATCCCGCCACAACAAACTATAGTAATCTCTATAGTACCAAAGCAATATTTGTGTACATTTGCCGACAAAGCAGCTAATGAAAACTAAAGACTTTGTTCAGATTCTTGGAAGGTCAACTCTAAATATAGTCAAAATATGTCACATTATTTTGTATTAGCCTACTTGCTTCAGTGAAGCAACAAGAATCGAGGGAGAAAGACAAGTCTTATATTTAATACACATGTTTTAATCTGCATTATAGTATTATTCATGACACAATACTCATAAATACATTTTAAATAATCTGGCTAGGTTTATGTTATTTAGCAAAGGAGAGAGAAAAATACCCAACTTTTCAAAATACAACAATGAATATGATTAATCATTCATTACATGAACAGTAATTAAAATAATTCTTACTCTTTGGTTTGCTATCTATTCCTCTGGATGAGTTCTTCTGTACTATAGGCCAACTTTGCCTCCAACAAAGCTTTGAAATTAATTACTGAAAAGATGTAAAAGTGTTCTTAAGAGTAAATCCATTAGACCTATATAAATATGAAGTCAAATCAATTCCCACTTCCTATCCAACATTATAATTTTCAAGTAAACAATATTTGATACTACAAAATGGATCTGTATAAAGGTAAGGAAATTTTGGATACAAATTCACATGTGGCTAGAAAAAATGGTTGGACAACATATAGAGTTTAAGCCAGAATTATTTTTATTAGGCATTATATCAGATGGCTATGATAAAGGGACAATATACCTAATATTATACATCTTGACTGCAGCAAGAATTGGGTATGCACAGCATTGGAAGAGTGAAAACACCCTTTCAGAGGAAGAGATAATAAGGAACATACTAGTCTGTGCGGAAATGGACAGACTAATGCTAAAAATAAAAGATAAAGGAGATACAGAATACTCATTGCATTGGCATCCTTTAGTCTCAAAAGACTATGGTATCATGCTCTGGACTCTCCAGAGCACATGGCCTGGGTAGGTTAGTTTGGAGAATAGACTGTTACCCAAGCAGCAGATCTCCCTCTCCACGTCTCTGAAATAATCCAATGGAATGGCAAAGCCAATACGATTGGTTCCAGCTACGTCTCAGGAGTTATCAGAACATAGCTGTACACAGTCATGAACCGCTTCCGGGACTCCGGCTCCGGATTTTGCCTTAAGGTTTACTCCTGAAGCCTTTTCCAATGATGGATATAGACACAAGGCAGTGGAGGTTTGCAGTCAGAGTTTCCCTTCTCCTAGTGGTTGACCAGGGCGTCTTTTGTGTCTTACCATGCTCTTAGCATGCCACATCGCTTGCACAGACCGCCTTCATGAAAGTTCTCCTATTCTAGTAGGTTTCATCCACTCAGTCCGCCGGAATCTGTCTTCACGTGCTCGGGATAGACAAGTCCCTATCTCACCGAAGGTCAATGACCCATGTTTGCCTGTCCTGACTTATGTATAAAAATAATGGTGAGGGTAAAAAAATAAAATAAAATAAAATCTATAACAAATGATCTCTATGGGCTTCTTTAGTATCATGAGTTTATTGTGTTGGGTAACATTCAGAGACTTTTTTTAAATAAAAAGGTTAAATAAACCCAGTCCCAGCACACAATAAATCAGTAAATATTATTTCCAATCAATAAATATTGGATTTCATCAAACTCATCAATAGATATGTACTTATTTATTTATTTATTTATTTTGTTGTATTTATAGACCTCCCAACTCCCAAAGGACTCTGGGCGTCCAACTGTGCAAAAACGATAAAAATACAACAGTGAATAAAAAGCAGTTGAAATGCTTTTACAATTAAAAACAATTTATAAAACAATGGGACTATTCATTCCACATATAAAACCAAGGGGAGGGAACTCGCATCCTATCAAATCCCACTCCTCAAGCCTGCTGGCACAGCCAAGTTTTCACAGCTTTGCGGAAGGTTAGGAGGGTGGGGGTAGTTTGGATCTCCGGTGGGAGATGTTTCTGCAGTTTTGGCACTGCTTGGCTGATGGGACCTGGAGGAGACCCAGTCTCTGGGATCTTACCGGTCGTAGGGAGGTATGCGGCAGCAGGCAGTCAGCAGATAACCTAGCCCTATGCCATGTAGGGCTTTAAAGGTGATAACCAACACCTTGAATTGTGCCCGGAGACCAATCGGTAGTCAATGCAGCTGGCGAAAGATGAGTGTTATGTGGGTGAATCTGGGAGCATTCAGTACCACACGCGCAGCTGCATTTTGGACTAACTGCAGTCTCCGAACACTTTTCAGGGGTAGCCTCATGTAGAGCACATTACAATAGTCAAGGCGGGAGGTAATGAGGGCGTGAGTAACTGTGAGTAAGGCCTCTTGCTCCAAGTAGGGTCGCAACTGGCACACCAGGCGTACCTGTGCAAAGGTTCCCTTAGCCACAGCCGAAAGATGTTGCTCCAATTTGAGCTGTGGGCCTAGGAGAACACCCAAGTTGCGAGCCTGTTTTGAGGGAGTTAATTTCTCTCCCCCAAGAACCAAGGAGGGACAATCAGAATAGTCCTTCGGTGGCAGTATCCACAGGAACTCAGTCTTGTCAGGGTTGAGCCTGAGTCTGTTCCTCCCTATCCAGACCCTCACATCGTCCAGGCACTGGCACATCACATCCACTGCTTCCCTGAATTGAGATGGGGTGGAGATATACAACTGGGTATCATCAGCATATTGCTGATACCTCACCCCATGTCGTTGGATGATCTCACCCAGAGGTTTCATGTATATGTTAAATAAGAGGGGCAAGAGAACTGACCCCTGCAGAACCCCACAAGTGAGGGACCTAGGAGTCGATCTCTGTCCCCCCCACCAACACCGACTGCATCCTATCAGAGAGATAGGAGGAGAACCACCATAACATAGTGCCTCCCACTCCCATCTCCCCGAGACGACACAGAAGGATACCATGGTCAATGATATCGAAAGCCGCTGAGAGGTCAAGTAGCACCAAGATGGAGGAGTGACCCCCATCTCAGGTTCACCAGAGATAATCCATCAGGATGGCCAAAGCAGTTTCAGTGCTGTAGCTGGGCCTGAAACCCGATTGAAAAGGGTCTAGATAATACGTTTCATCCAAGAGTCGAAGGAGCTGGCGTGCCACCACTTTCTCAACAACATTCCTCACAAAGGGGAGGAGATTGGACTGAGTCTGTCAAAGCTGTTCAGGTCACGCCCCTATTGCTATGCTTGACGGCTTGAAATGAAGAAGCGAAGAGACAGACTCCGTTGTGCTATAACCCTTAATCTAAACATGCTTCTCCTGATTGAAGCCCACAGTCTACTTTGACTATAACGGGAAGGGCTGGATGCTATATCCATATCTCGGAGAAGAGGCTTATCAGGTAAGACCAACGTCCCTTCTCCCTCATGGTGGATATAGGAGTCGAGGTGGCTCAGTGGATAGAGTGCAGTACTGCAGGCCACTGAAACTGACTGCTAGTTCAGCAGCTCAGCAGATCA
>JANHGD010003786.1:8850-19336 GCA_027560375.1 Imantodes cenchoa | reverse complement strand
TTATAAACTGGCTAAAGAGTTGTACTGAGAAACATAATACATCAAACAATTTAGGCATGAGAGAAAGTGAGAAAAGAAGATGGATCACAATGGGGAATTGAGATCATATTGCTTACTCCTAGTTTGATGAATAGGTTGTGCACCAACAAGATTCATTTTTAGACACTGTTTTGGATATACTACTTTAATATTCCTTTCCTGAAGTCCTGTGATGGGATAGCTCTATAAAACAATTCCATGGGAATAGAAATCACACACTACATTTCTCCTTCCCTCCTCCTTCATTTCTTGGATTTTCTTTAAATGGGGAGAAAGGTAGTCGTTTGTACTGATGCAAAGAATATTTCGTATAAGCATATTCCTAAAATATAATTGGGATGATTTGGAGTTAGATCTCATGTGCTTTGAAGGATACTTACAATGATTAAGAGGACTAACTCTTTTCCTGTTGCCCCATCAATTGGATAAGCTTCTGGATTTTGGGGTTCAGACAAATATTTTATTTATTTAATATCCTGCCACGATCAAGCAATTCTCGGCATTATCCTAATGACCAAGCATTACACTACCTGAATCCTTACTAATCCTGGAAAGCAGGAACAGAAACACATACTTGGTTCATAAACATCATTCAAGTGAGCAGCACTTCGGGAGTTTTGTTTTGCTTATTAATATTTATTGGTTTTTCTTTATTATGTTCAAAGGGCAGGAAATGATTACACTTGGGCAATCACATACAAAGAAGTACAAAAATGAGCTTAGGCGGTACAATCAGCCCTAGGATATTAGGTTTGAATGTGGTGGAGAACCGAAGTGGGATCCAAGTGCAGATTATCCTGCTCCTCTATCAGTCCCATTTGGTCTACCACATTTTCTTTTGAAGTATAGATAAGTCAGGGTAAGCCAGGTATCTGGAAGGGGGAGGCAGAGGAGATATGTAGACATTTTTATTTACTTCCTTTTCTCCTAAGATAAAAAGCAGAATAAGAAAATAACAGAGTTGGAAGGGACCTTGGGGGTCTTTTAGTCTAACCCTCTGTTCAGGAAGGAAACCCTATACCAGTGATGGCAAACCTTTTATTGCTCGGGTGCCAATAGGGCATGTGCACTATAGCATGCATGTGCATGCCCAACCCATAATGCAATGCCCTCCATGCATGTGCACACAACACCCCCCATGCTGTTCCCCACGCATACACGCAGAACATCCAATAAGCCCATTGGGCCGTTTTTTGCCCTCCGCAGGCTCTGGAGGCTTTCCTGAAGCCTGGGGAGGGTAAAAACAGTCTCCCCCTGTCCTCCGGAAGGCTGAAAATCAGCTGGCAAGCACACACATGTGCGCTGGATGTGACTCAGGGCAACGCCTAGCGTGCCCTCCAATATGGCTCCGCGTGCCACAGGTGGCACGCGTGCCATAGGTTTGCCATCACGGACCTATAACATTAACTTATTCTATAACATATTAATGTTTTTCTTTGGCTATCCCAGCTGAATCGTATAGCCATTTTTTTTAAATATCTCCTTACTCAGATTATAAAAATATGAAAGCTGTTTTTTCTTCATGCTTGGAAGTACTGAGCTTATTTGCGTACCTTGAAAGAAGGTACACAAAATATCCTCTAGGGCAATTAAGAATCTATCCTTGAAGAACTCTTACATTTTACAATTTCTATTATCCAAGAAACTATGACAAAACTCTGTGTGTGTGTGTGTGTGTGTGTGTGTGCGTGCGCACAATTTTTTCAGGGCAAATGAAAACCATGCTAAACATTGCTTTCCAGAACATAAGCAGGACAAGGACAAAAAAGTGGGAGCTGAAACTTACATTTTAATTATATTTAAATATGAACTTAATTAATTTCATTCAATTAATCAAGTTCAGTTAATATGATCATCCCCTTTATATTTAATTCTTTGCACTCCCCAGTGTACATGATTAAAAACCAAGAACTTTTTTAAGGGAACTGGAAGGCCATCAGCTGTGGACTTTTGCTCTATGGAATGCTCATGATTTTGACACAAATGAAGGAAAGGAGAAGAACATTATATCTACGGCTCAACTTACCCGGATTTTGATGATCCTTGTCTTTGTACCACAATTCTTCTTAAACAGCATCTTCTAAAAGAGAAGCAAAAACCTAAGGTGAAAGTCAGCTGAAGCTTGAATGAGAAATGTAACATCACCTCATTATGAACATCAAGTTCTAGAAAGGCGCCTGAAGAATGTTCAATGGAGAAAATGTCATTAAGCCCTTTAAATTCATGGCACAGATTTAATTTAAAAAGAAATCAACAGTTTAAAAAATTAAATAAATGACATATAAACTTTAAAAATTTCAAAGGACAATCGCTGAATTATGCTGCTGCAAGACAAGAGATGTATACTTTGAATGTCAGTTCTACCCTTATATTTCTCATGTAATGGAAGTGAGATAATTAAAAAGCTACTATATAAATGTTCGCCTGCCTTTCTTCAACTGCATCCTACTTTCCCATAGCTATCTTGTAAACCACCATACCCTTAAGGCAGGGGTGAAATTCAGCAGGTTCTGGAGAACCGGTAGCGGATATTTTGAATAGTTCAGAGAACCAGCAAATGCTACTTCTGGCAGGTGCCAGGGTGGGGTGGGAATGAAGATTTTGCCACATCCTTTCCCCAGGAGTGGGGTGAGAATGGAGATTTTACAGTATCATTTCCCCTGCCACACCCACAGAACCGGTAGAGAAAATTTTGAATTTCACCCTGCCTTAAAGGAGTTATTTTGTAAGACACCCAGCATTCCTGTCAAACTTTAAAAAATGACTGCAATCTTCTACTTTCAGAATTCCTGCCTATTTGTCCTTGCTCATTATGTTTACACTTTCTTCAGTGGAAGGTGAAAATTTATATGGGTAAACTATCTAATTAGGACCTCATAAAGTACAGCTAAAAACCTGCCTTTTCTCTACTCCTATGCATTTGCTGGTTGATGAACTGTGGTCACTTTTTCTGCAGGGTTAGATAGAACATTGCCATTACTGGATGTGGGCAACTTAACATTAAATTTCTTGCTGTCTTTTTGTTGTGTGCCTCTTTAAAAAGGCGTTGTCCTACTAAGGTAATCTAAAAAAGACTTTAAAATAAGTTAATTTAGCAGCAGCCTAATGTGCCAAATTCTAGTAAGTAAAGCTCCTATTCCCCATGCCAGGTAAAAGCAGTACCAGTTACTTTTCTAGTCCTCTGTTAGATCTCTATTAGATGCAGCAAAACAAGATCCCACAGTACCCAATTCTTATTCTGCAATGTCATGTCATAAAGTATCTTCCCATTTTGTTAAGAATTTGTTTAAACTATTTATATTAGCAATAGTTGGGGATGCCAAGTATTTCTACTTGAAACTTCCTGCATCTGCTCTTCCTTATTAAGCAATGTGAAAGAAATCTAACATAGATTTGTAAGATAATTGGTCTTATAATGGACTGCACATCTGCAGTAGTAGTAAAAAAAGGTCTGATAATGTTTTCGTTCTCATCAAAAATCTGCAAAAAAAGATGTCTCCTTGCAGAAAGGAAGCACGCATCACAAAAATTTGTTTTAGAGTACTTTATATATATTAGAGAAATTAGCATGTTGAAAACTCCAGTAGGAAAATTTGGGGATGACAAACTCCTATGAACCCTATAGCTGACTTTTAACTGAAGAAAGATCACTACAATGAAAATGTACAATAGGAACACCAGATTTCTAGAAATATCCATATTTATTAGATTTGTATCTTGCCTTTCATTCAGAGCGTGAGACAACATGTACACCACACAATGATCAGGGATGGCAGAGAGTAGATTTGAATTTGGGTTGAACCCAATATTAATTCAAGAGCTAGTATACCATTCTCTTATGCTTACTAAATCAGTCATCTCCTCACTTTCTCCATCCCTTCTCCTGCCTCTAAGTATATGCTTGACATGCATAACAGGGCATATTATTTTCTACTGTCATGCAGCAGAGTCACGCAAGAGTTTCTCCAATCAGTTTCAAAAGTTAAGTGTGGCAAAGGCTACAAATATTACATTTCTTTGTTTGTATCCTACTCAAGGCAGCAAACATATCCAACACACCTCCTTCCTCCTATTTTCTCCACAAGAACAACTTTGTGAGGTGGGTTGGGCTGAGAGAGAGAGTGACTGCTCAAAGCCACTCAGCTGACCTTCATGGCTAAGGCAGGACTTGAACTCGCTTTCTAGCCTAGTGCTTCACTGCTAGACCAAACTGGCTCTTATCCTGCCTTTCCTTTGGGAAGTCAAGACAGAGCATCTCCCCTCATTTTACATACTGTACGGACCAGCCTGTGGGTTAGGCTAAGCTGGGAGAAGTTGAAATGTTCAAAATCACCAGCTGGCTTCAAGTGGGAATTTGAATCTTGAGCTCCCCAGTCCCAATTCAATAGATTAACAATTATACTGTGCAGGCTCATTGTGAGGTAGCAATTCATACCAAGAATGGTTAATATCAAATTACTTCTTTCAGTGGTATTATGTTATTTATTTCTTTTACGCCTTGGACTTCTATTGCTTTTAGTGAGATGGACTGGCTTTTTCCCTCACCAAGTCATTCAGACCTTTCCACCAATTTTTGGTAGCCAATTTTTCTCTTTTTTCTCATCACTTTAAAGCAGTTTCCATCCCCATGCTTCTTCAGCCCCTTTTTCTACTTCTCTCATGCACCAAGCTGCATAAATCTGCTCAATTAAGCATTTTTCCTGCATACTAAATATACTATTGCTTTGTCCCTATGGCATACTCAGCTTGAAAGTTTCAGAGGGCTGAAAATGATTTTGTTGAATCTCGGGACATGGAAAATGTACAAAATACATTAGTAAGTTATACCTCCTGAATCAACAACCATTATATTAATTCCATATACAATAACATTGAAAATTTCACAATCATCTTGTTTATAGAAACAAGAGAGACAACCAGTTTGGTCTAGTGGTTAAGGCACCAGGCTAGAAACCAGCAGACTGTATGTTCTAGTTCTGCTTTGGCATGAAAGATGGTTGGGTGACTGTGGAATTCAGAGGTGGGTTCCTACCAGTGCAGTCCAGTGTGCCACTCCAGTAGTGGCCCGCCTATGACGTAATTTCCGTGCGACAGCTCTGGCGCCATCTTTGCTGGTCTGTGCGCGCCACCATCTCTTTTTTTTGTAATTTTTTTGCAGTTTTTTGCCTCTGTGCATGTGCAGAACTAAAATTGTCCCTCTGCAAATGTGCAGAAGTGAAATTGTGCGACGGGACAAGCATGCGCAAACTTCACAATGCGCACCGGTAGCAAAAGGTAAGAGGAACCCGCCCCTGCTGGGAATCACTCACTGTTTCTTAGCCCATGATGTCAGTGTCAGGCAACAAGCTGGTTGGTATCACCACCAATGAATCCATGCTTGCTGATCTAAAAAAAAACCAGACCCTGCACTTGTGGAAAAATGCTAGGAAGGAAAAAAAATTGTTCCTAGATATTCTGAGAAAATATCTTGTGCTTCAAGGCTATATTAATACATCTATTAATAAGGAATTTTCAATGGAAACATGACAAGAATCATAGTCGAATGCATCTGGGAGGCATCAGATTAGTGAAGAAGTAAATGACCAAGCCCTTTTATCTTCCTATCCCCCAAAACAATAAAAAAGAAAGCCCTTTCTTCTTGTCTTTTTAAATTATAAGTTGGGGGCAAGGATTCTCTCTCAAAATTTATTGAAAAACAACATTTTAGAAGACAATATTAGTGCAAAACACTGGGAAATTTTATATCTAAGACTTAAGACAATTGTCAGTTATTTTGCTACTCTAATTTTCTCCAGTCATAATATACAGACAACTATCTCGCAAGTTAGAGGTTGAAAAGATATTTGGAGATGACATTCTTCTGTCTATTAACCCTCACATTACTATTCCTTTGTTGATGCAAATAATAGATGCCTTTAGTAAAATAGCAGATTTTTTTACTAACTAGTCCAGATAGGAGTTGATGGCAATAGGTGAAAATTTGTTTACCCTTCCATTTAAGGAATATTAATTTGCAATTTGTATCAAATCTATTAAATATTTAGATATCTGTACTGAAACATATACCGTAACTTGGTAACATGCAATATAAATAAAATATATACAGAGGTTTCTTCTGATTTGGATAGATGGAAATCATTAAAACTCACCCTTTGGGGAAATATAGATATTCTCAAAATGAATATGATTTCCACATTAATTTATATTCTGAGAGAAATTCTTGTTAAAATATCTGGAAAATATTTTTGGAAAATAAACTCCGTTTAGAAAAAATTATGGGGTTCTTTCATTCTGAAAATATCTTTACATAAAATGCAATTACCAATTAATGAGGGAGGATTCGTTTTTCCAAATCTGGGGCTATATTATCAAACGTAGCTACTGTGAAATACTAAATACTAGAAGCCAAAAATTAATGCCAATTTTACAATTTGAGCAACTTTGGAATATGTATTCCTATTCAGTTACCTTTGGTTGGATGGACAGTATTAGCATCTAAGTGCAACAGAACAAGAAAGCCATGGAATGGAATGTCTAATAAAACCATATTTGATCCTTTTTCCAATGCTAAATTGACTTTATGCAGAAATCCAATATGAAAAATTGGGAAAAAGGTGCTGATAAGGAAAAATTGGGTGGAAAGGGGGATATTGAGTTTGGACCAATTGATAAGTGATGAATTTTTAATATATGTTGTCCTGAGAGCAAATATCATCTATTAGATGTTACTCAGTGGCAATATTTACAGCTACAACCTTTGTTAACAACATTGTCTAGACTAGTAGCATTTTCAACTTCTGAGACACCCAACATGCAACAACAACTAAATCTTTTTTAAAAATTTAAAAAATCAACTAATAGTTTTTATAGGTATTTGTTATCAATAAATCAATTTGATACACAAAAATTAGAAGTTGAGTGGAATAAAGAATCAGAGGGTCCTATATTGCCTAGACAAAGGGGTGTGTCTCAACTTCTAGAGGGAGAGTTTAATGGGCTTTATGTTACAACTTACACAACAAAAAATACTTGAAGAGTTTATTGGACTCACATTACACACGTACAGTAAAGGATTATTTACGACAGTATAAAGTTGGAAATGCAATAAAACAATGCTTCTTTAAAAGACATGTGTCTACAATGTCCTATACGTAAACTAGATTTGGGGAGAAAGTAGTGGACTAACTAAATGTGACTACAACAGCAGCTAAAATTTTCAGAATATCATATTCTCCTTAATTACATATCTAGTATGTGGAATTTGACAATTAGACAATGAAAATGGATTCTCTGTGCCCTTACTATAGCAAAAAGACTGTACTGCAACACTGAAAAGTTGAGTACATGGTTCCATTTAATCAAAAGACTGAAGACTTGATTACACTTGTTATTTATGAATGAATTTTCTATACACAGACTTTGTATGGATAAACAGAATAAAATATAGAAAAATATTATTGCAGTGTTTCTTTCACCTAGAGATTGGAACATACATACATTTTCAGGTGGAGAAAGTCCACACTTTCTGAAGCCTGACTTACAAAAAGCCAACCAATATCCCTGAAAGATTGGAAGAAGAAAACGATCATGTGCTTCCCTTACCATATTTTCCACAAAGCTAAAATATACTAGACAACCTGGGACCTGTCAGGTCATCATTTCAGAGATATTTATTTGTGGAAAACTGGCAGGCAGCATTAGAAATAACAATTGTGTGACTATGGCTGACTGTGGTAGCATGACAATACTGAAGCCACAACTTTACCAAATTTCAATTCTATGCGAGTTATGGTTCCCAGATTTGTCAATGTATTGTGTAAAGTACATTCATTCCACAATTGTTGCCCTATAATGCACCATTTTGGCCAATTGAAGGTTATAAACAAACAGACAGGGGATTTTTAGTAGCATATAGATCATTTAAGGAGGCCACTAATTATCCTTTCAGACAAAAATGGGAAAGTGTCATTGAATAAAAGAGTCTTTCATGTGCTTTCAAGTTAAGTCTGACTGAACAGAATGATGTGATGAGTTGTAGTCTGACCCATCTGGAGGGCACCAAATTGGAGAAGAATGAGGCCAGCAAATCTGAATCATAAATCTTCGTTAGGGTTAAGCAGAGCAAGCTCTCCTCCTGAAATTGCATTAATTTCCTGTCTCTACTCAGACTGGAGATAACCAAAAGCAGCTGGTCCTGAGGTAATCCATTCTACTAGGAGGATCCAAGAAATCAGACTGGAGCATATTCTCGGGAGCAAGAGAAAAAAAAAGGACAAACCAACAGATATTACTTTTTACAGTACTAGAAAAATGCCTAGTTCTGTGGCCATGGCCTGCCTCCCTCCTTCCCAAGAATCCCAGACAAGATATATTTAGGATGGAAACTGATGAACTAAATTCAATTATTCTTCATAGGGACTTCTAACCCTTCCCCTCAGAGCAAATTAAACAACAGGGCAGGCATATCTTTGCAGATTAGCAAGGAAAAGCATAAAGCTGCACAGCATACTCTGAGGAACATTCTGAGGCAGCCAATTCTCTCTTGCCTATCCAGTGCTCTGTTTTCCTCATTTAATTCAGGAAAGTGGCACCGAATCAGCCCTGTGTTCACAACAGCAGAAGTGAGACAACATTAACTCCATAGTCTGCTAACAGAAAGCATGGCATATAAAACAGAGGGTGCTGAGCTAGACCTAAATTCTACATACTCCATATAGGCACACAGATATCAAGGTCAACTCTATTTTTTCAAAATCAATTTTTTTCTCTAACACAGACAAGGATTCAGGGAACAAATATTTCACCAGCAGTGAGATGCAGTGATAGCAAAATACATACTTCTTCAATTTCAAAATACAATACTCGTGGTTAAAAGTATCATGGGACTCTTAACTCTGCCTAGTAAACTCAATATGTCCTGCCCAAAACCATCCTTTTTTTGTTTCTTTAAAAAAAACTCTACACAGAATTAGGACTTTATGATAGCAATTTCAAATTGATCCCATGGGGTTTCATGGCCACATGAGAGATTAGGTATTTGGTGTTGCCATGCTTGCTGCTATAGCAGCTGCATGTGACCTTTAAGCTTAGATACCAAGACGTAATGTTGCCATCTGAGCCAAAATAATATCAAAGTAGTTGAATGGAGTTCCACATGTTTGGAACATCCCTGGGCATACCATCAGCTTTTTCTCAAAATCTTCAATCCTAATATTAAACTAACCCTGAAATACTGTTGGTGGGTAATTAGAATAGGTTTTCAAAAACAGAGTTTGCTTGATCTTTCAATATACTTTGCAAGGATGCCTCTCCAGAGTAAATTTAAATTTAACATCACAAGTTTGGGTTGATAGGGCAAATCAAAGCACCTTGAAAGATCTCACTGCATTGCATTGGAGTCTTAGTAGACAACCAGCTAAACATGAGCCAGCAGTGTGCAGCAGCAGCCAAAAAACCTAATGCATTAATTTAAAAAAACTAAACTGCGTTAATTGACGGATACAATCTCGGACTGGGGAGGTACAAATACCACTCTATAAAGCCTTAGTTAGACCATACCTAGAGTACTGCATCCAGTTTTGGTCACCACACTACAAAAAGGACATTGAAACTCTGGAGAAAGTGCAGAGGAGATCAACCAGGATGATTAGGGGACTGGAGACTATAACATATGAAAAGTGGTTGCAGGAACTGGGTATGGCCAGTCTGGCGAAGAGAAGGACCAGGGGAGACATGATAGCAGTGTTCCAATACTTCAGGGGCTACCACACAGAGGAGGGGGGTCAGACTGCTTTCCAAGGCACCAGAAGGCTGGACAAGGAATAATGGATGGAAACTGACCAAGGAGAGATTCAACCTGGAAATAAGGAGAAACTTTCTAACAGCGAGAACGATCAACTAGTGCAGGAGTCGGCAAACTTAAACACTCAAAGAGCCATTTGGAGCTGTTTCCCACAGAAAAGAAAACACTGGGAGCCACAAAACCCTTTTGACATCTAAAATGAGGATAACGCTGCATATATCGTTTTTTTACCTTTATGCTATGTATAAAAAAGCTATAGTGTGTTGCATTTATGAAATCAATGACCTTCTACAGAGAAAACACATTTTTATTTCTGCATGCCACAAAAACATATTGAACTGTGAAAAAAAAAGATGGGTCGAAAAGCTCAATAAATCACATGCTGGCAGGTGTCGCACAATGGTGATTGTGACGCGTATTTTGAGCAACAGGAAGCCACAGAGAGGGTTGAAAGAGCCACATGTGGCTCCAGAGCCACGAGTTGCAGACCCCTGAACTAGTGGAACAGTTTGCCTGCGGAGGCTGTGAGAGCTCCAACAATTGAGACTTTGAAGAGGAAATTGGACGGCCATTTATCTGAAATGGTGTAGGGACTCCTGCTTGAGCAGGGGGTTGGACTAGATGACCTACAAGGTCCCTTCCAAC
>JANHGD010003782.1:104500-116912 GCA_027560375.1 Imantodes cenchoa | reverse complement strand
TTTATAATCTCTTTATACCTTGATTCTAGGGAAATTACCACAGTGTACTAAGTTCCATAATTCTAAGGGCTTTTAATTTGATTTTTTTTTACTATCTTAATTATAAGAGATGCCTGGGTGACCATAAAATGGGGATGATGGAGTAGTAGATTTTAATTAGATATACTATGAAATGTGTTGCTTTTTTAGAAGTCAATGCTGCTTGCTATTGAAAGAGGGGAAAAAAATGTAATAAGGTTCCATTTACAGTATCTCTGTTTCCTGAATTTAGATCCTTGTTATTCCCACCCTTGCCAGAACGGAGGCACTTGCATTCAAAAGGGATTAGAAGGCTACCATTGTATCTGTCCAGTGGAATTTAGAGGAGATTCCAACTGTGGTATGTTGTTTTATTTTAGGGACTGGAATCTTGTTTTTAATGTGTTGATAACATCAGCGAGTTTTCTATAGAAACCTCTGATTATCATTATTTGTTCTTTAATAAGGAAAAGCAGAACAGGATGAGAATTAGACAGTTTGATTTAAATCACCATCATCGTTAAGAATTAGCGTAAGTGATATCCATATCTGAACATTCTTCAAAATAGAAGATCATATATTTCATATATTGTATCATATAATTCCACCATCCTTCAGATCAGAATACCAGAATATGTTGACTTAATTTCCCACCAAACAAGCAAAAACTTTTTCAATATTTGTATAGGATAAAACTATTTATCCAGATCCTCTGTAGTTAATAAGAATTATGTTTTGTCTGGGTGACATTTTTAATTTATACTTTATTATAAAAGAGGAATTATGACAGTGACAATTATTAATATGAAATAGACAAATTACATTTTTCAAATCTCTCTGGTTTTGGAAGTTTATACAGAAACTGAAGGGGTTCTTTTAGACAGTTTCTAATTATATCACTGCTTACCTATTCTAATGCTTTTATTTATACTGAATTTTGGAAGATGTTTGTACCATGTGTGGTAACCTAAATAACCTAAATAAACAACTGAACAAGAAATCCCATCTCTCACACACACCCCACACCATTTATTACATTTTGCCAGTGAACTAAGTCTTAGTTCATTCTAGCACCATCTTAGGTTACATTTTGTGATTAAATATTTGAATCAATCAATAAAAATAGAATTGTAAGGGACCTTGGAGGTCTTCTAGTCCAACCCTCTGCTCAAGCAGGAGACCCTGTACCATTTCTGTAACTAAAAGATGACAGGCCTGAAATCAAACCTTAGTGATAGCTATATATTGTACAATATTCTATTTTAGAAGATTCTTGTTTTGCATTCTTGCTGGGTTTCTAATAGTTTTTTGCTTATTTTAAACAGCACCGAATATAAATCTGGAATGCAGTGTGGACCTTCTTTTTTTGGTGGATAGTTCATCTAGCACTACTCTTGAAGGCTTCTTGCATTATAAAGCTTTCCTGAAAAGGTTTCTCCATGTAGTGTGGGATACAGAAATTCTGGGAAATGTGGCCCTG
Organism: Imantodes cenchoa; assembly: GCA_027560375.1. NCBI lineage: Eukaryota > Metazoa > Chordata > Lepidosauria > Squamata > Dipsadidae > Imantodes > Imantodes cenchoa. The sequence goes on along the minus strand of JANHGD010003782.1, from coordinate 115,414 downwards.
GCACATTATAGCAATGATGTCAAGATGATTGTCCAAATTGGGGATTACAGAGATACGTTCAGTCTGGTGAAAATCATTGATTCCATGGAATTCAATGGAGGGAACACTTTGACCGGCAAAGCTTTACAATTTATTACACAACATGGCTTTAAGCGTGCACCAGTCTTTGCTGATGTTCCTGAAGATCTTCCCCATGTTGTCGTATTGCTCACAGATTCAAAAGCTGAGGATTCAGTGGTAGAAGCAGCTAGGTTCAGTAGGAAACAAGGTATTTCTATCATTGCAATTGGCAGTGAATTTTTAAGAAGAGAACTGGATGAGATTACAGGGACTCCAAAGCGGACAATTATCTACTCCACAACTCAAGATCTAGTCAATAAAATTACTGAATTACAGAGAAAAATCTGCAGCATCGATAGCCAAGGTAAGAATTCAAGATAAAGATATCATATCAATTATTATTTCTATTATTGGTTCAGTGTCACATAGTTTCCTGCTGGATGTTGTACATATTTCAGTTTGTTAAAGAGAGATAACACAGGGGCAAAGCTACTGCAGACAGCACATCCATGTACCTTGTATTAATAAATGAAAAAGATATTGCCATTTCCTAAACCATTTGAAAGGTGTATGAGATGCTGTTGTTAATTTCAATCTCTGTTGTTAGTCAGAGATTATATAGACCAATTTAGATTTGTCTCTCTAGTGCCTGAAGTTATTGATTAGTGATGTATTTAAATCGTGGTTAACCTGTTTTAAAATGGAAATTTAATTAAAAATGAAATAAAATATTAGCCAATTCTCTTTATTACTGTATATTTATCCCCCTGCTTTTCCAAAGAGTTCGGAGAGTTATACAGTGTCTTCCTTTTCCCCTTTTATTCCAGTAGCACCCTACCGTAATATAAGCTACATATTGGTGATGATAGCAGAGAGTTTTTGAATGAGCTTCTCTTCTACTGAGATTTCAGTTCTTGATATATTAGAAGATACAGATTTCATTTTGTTTCATTGCCCTTCCCCACCCTCCCCCGGTGTTTCCAGATTTATAAATTCTGGTCCAAAATATTGATGAAATCAAAGTTTGTATGAGCAAAACCTTATTTGTATCCCAGTTCCCCTATATAGTCATTCGTGTGCATGTTTGCAGCTGCAGAAGGAAGTTAAATCACCTTTTCCATGGGTTACTAATAGAAACAGTCTTTTAATGAGAAACCTGTAGGGGAAGACTTCTCCTGACAATATAACCTTACTTAAATGTGATTCCCTTTACTGTATCATATAAGACTTGTAGGTATCCACATGAATGAGCCTCATTCTTCAAAGGCTGATGTCTTTTTCCTCTTCCTCAGGCTGCCTATTTCAGCCCCTGGATTTGGTCTTTGCTCTGGATTCCTCAGCTTCAACTGGAAGGTTTAACTTTGCCCAGATGAAAAACTTTGTCAGCAGTCTCTCTTCCCAGTTTGGCATCAATAGGGATGTAACACAAGTCAGCCTTGTTGTCTTTGGTAAAAGGCCTCAAACAGTATTTGCACTGGATACACATGTTACTAGTTCAGCTCTTCAGGAAGCCATCAAACAAGCTCCCTTTATGGGTGGTTCTGCCTCAGTTGGAAGTGCCTTGCTTCATATTCATGATGATGTCACGGTTGTCCAAAAAGGAGCAAGGCCTGGTGTGAAAAAAGTTGTGGTAGTCCTCACAAGTGGAGCTGGAGTGGAGGATGCCGTAGTTCCTGCCCAACAGCTACGCGGTAATGATGTATCACTTCTTATCATTGTGACAGAACGTGTACAAATGGACTTCTTGTTGAGGATTGCAGGCTCTTCTAACAGTTTGGTGAGGATTTCTTCTTATGAAGATCTCAGACATAACGAAGACTTTATCATGGAAAAATTGTGTGATGGTAAGGTATATTTTGATTTTCTGTTTTACAGCCAACAATTGCGGCAACATTTTTTCTTAACACCTTCTTTTTCAGTCGGCTCCAAACTTCCAACAGAGGCAGTAAATTCCAAAAGTATAGTGAGAAACAGATGTAATCTACATCAAATTCAGTGTTAAAGCCATTTCTCCTGAAAACACTGACTTTATTTTTACTTCACTAGGCTTTATGAGAAGACCTAGATTTAATTTCCTTCATCTCCAATGAGAATTACTTTAAAATAGCTGACTGATTTTTTAAAAATATACTTGAAATAAAAAGAATGATAAATACTCTGTACTTCATTGAAATAAATTAGGATTGTGCTAAAATCTAAAACAATGAACGACTGTAGAAATAGATAAAATGCTTCGTTCTTCTGTTAAAGAGGAGTTTGTTTTGTTTTTGAAACAATGTCTTTGATTGGATTGAACTTGTAGATGGGGAGACAGATAGTCCTTGCTTAATAATGGTATTTGGGATCAGAATTTCAATCATTAAGTGATGAGATTGTAAAGAATGACATGCGACTGCACTGCTTAGCAATAGCAGTTCTGGCAATCTTTGGTTACTATCATTAAGTGAATTGTCACAGGTACTTAAATGAGGCTCTCATACAATTTATGACTTCTTGCCAGCTTTCTCATTGACTTTGTTTGTGGGAAACTGGTAAGAAAGATTGCAAATTGCTAACATGGGACCATGGAATGCTTCAATGGTTGGAAATCCAGGCCACTGCATAACACCTGGATTTTGATCATGTGACTATGAGAGCACTGCAATAGCCAGCACTTCTAGGGCTAGTCATAAGTACCACTCATTTAGGACTGTTGCAAGTTTGAACAGTCTCTAAATGAATGGTCATTAAACAAGGACCATCTGGATTATCAGATCCTATATGGAAAAGAAGGGTATATAATGAGTCATGAAGAGAGAGATATTAAACAATAATTCTAAATTTAGAAATATGTGTGCAGCCCACATTTATTAAAACCATTTGCTATATTTGCTGTCAGTATCCCCTTCTTTAGGAATTTGCATCCGCCCTGAGTTCTTTTTCCCATTAGCTTCTGCTGATATGGAATGTTACTTACTTAACATTGTTCTGCATTTATTAAAAACAAGTGTGTTTTTTAAGTCCAGTTTGCCTTTTGTTTCTACTGCATTCAAGCATCAGGGTCACCCTTCCAATATCCTGTCTCTTCCATTTCCTCAACTAAGGGTTTTCTGTTTGCCAGCATTTGCCAGTTTGCCAGACTAGCTCATTCTCCCATGCATTCCTCCAAGTTTTAAAGGAAAAATACATCAGGAATTTCTGAAAGGACTATGCTTGCCAAAAATGTGTCTCCAAACATATGTCAGGATAGGTTGAGTTGATAAGTTAGTTCAGCAGCAAAAGTAGTTCAAACAGTGTGAAGAATTATTATTTTATGAAGTGGAAAAGGTAACTTTTATTGCATTTTGGCAGTGTGTGGCTTCCTCTTTGGGGAGGAAGGTCCCAAAAATCACATTACTGAGCTTTGGTGACACCTGTTCAAGAAAAAGCATGTTATTTCCCATTTTTTCCCCAGTGAAAATATTACAGAAAAGTCAGTCTTCATTTAGGTCTAATCATACTCAAAATCACTTTTCAATCTGGCTTCTTTCAACAAAACACTGGAGGAAAAACACTGGAAGTCTCAGCCATATCAACTCAATAGAAATAAAAATACGAGCCTTGGCTTTCAAAGGCTTGTCTGCCTCTCCATTATCATGCTATATTGATAATCTTTTCTTTGATATTAAATTTGGTTTAAAGATATGAGCTATTAATCAATGTGGATCCTCCACGTTTTATATTAAGGAAGACATAAGATAATTTGTGGACAACATATGTGGAAATGTTTTCCTTTTTTATTTCCAGATGTTGAATAAATTATGTTATCATTGATTTTTATAGCATTACAGATTATAACGTGGCTCTTTATTTTGTAGGATTCATTTATTATGACTTGCACTTTTGTTACACGAATAACTTAATTTATTTTCTTTTGCAGATATTGGGGAAACTTGTTTTGACAAAAGTTGAATAAGCTCTCCGTGGTACCTAGAAGTCTTTCCTAGACTGTTGTTTCATAGAAACAATTTAAGCTCTTTATGTTTTTTTTTTAACACATCTTAATACTGTAATTTTGAACGGTGGTTTGCTTTTTAGTTGTGGCAAATGAAAGTCTATATTTTTAACATTGATACATTTTTGAAGAAGTTCACAACGCAAGCCTGTATTCCTTGTTAAAAAAAATAAGGCTTTAACTTCGGATCCAACCTGATTAAATAAAATTTAATTATGAATCATACAACTTGTATTAAGTCTATTACATTTACACATGAGTAAACAACTAAACAAAAGCATAATTGTAGATGTTACATAGGTATTGCAACAGGCACTACCATGAAATATGTCCATGTATTTCATCTTGTCATGTTAGGATAAAATCTAAAGTTAATTCTCCTTTAAATCCATGCACTGAAATAAACAGTGTTAAGTCCCATCATTTTTAATAGGTTTAACCTAATTGGATCCAAGCTCTAGAAAGAATGCAGAGAAGAGCAACAAAGATTATCAGGGAGCTTGAAGTTAAAGCATACGATGAATAGGAACTGGGTATATCTAGTTTAACAAAGAGAAAGAAGTGACATGTTAGCAATCTTCCAATATTTGATGGGTTGTCACAGAGAAGAAGGGTCAACCATCCAAAATGACTCCAAAGCACCTGAGGGCAGGTTAAGAAGTAACAGATGGAAGCTTATCAAAGAGAGATCCAACCTAGAATTAAGAAGAAATCTTCTGACAGTGAGAACAATTATTCATTGGAATGGCTTGCCTCCAGAAGTTGTGGGTGTTCCATCACTGCAGGTTTTAAAGAAGGGATTGGACAACCATTGTCTGGAATCATATAGATTCTTCTGCTTGAACAGGAGGTTGGACTAGAAGATCTCCAGAGTCCCTTCCTCCCTCTATTATTCTGTTAACTTGATAGTGATTATAAGCAATGTACAAAATAACAATAAAGCAGAATACATAAAACCCAACCCAAAAAGCAGGCAGAACAACATATGGCATGACTGACACAGGAAGTACACTCCAGATATATACATCCTGACTCATTCCAGAGCTTAAAGAAATACACAAGTTTTCAAGGGTTGTTTAAGGAACTGCAGTATCAGGACAGTTTTATGGGCATGCTATTCCAGGAGGGCAGGCACAGAAAGATATGATCAGACATCAGATGATGTTGCCGAATGGATGGAACCCAAAGCATGTTAACTCTGCTGGATTTTACAAGATAGCCGAAATAATTGGAGGGGGGCAGATATATACTTCGGATAAAGAAGTCTACACCTGGTCTGTCTAGTTACATAGATTCTGATGGTGGGTCTGGAAAATTCTTGCTTTTAAGGCCTTGGAGGATTTTGGCCTTCTACATATGTTCAGGAAGAGGTTTGATCATGCCCGGTCAGAATAGTAAGAGCTGGTGGGAGCTGTAATCCCACAGAAATAGCTGGCTGGGTATAGTACACATTTTGACCCTCTTGCTATTAATGTTCACTTACTATAGACAACTTTGGACAGTTCTGATTTAAAAAATAATCTAATAACTTTGCATTTGATGCTGTGTTGGCACTGTTTATGTTTGTGGGGACATGGAAACACTCTCAAAAGACCTAGAAGATGGAAAACCTCTGGATGGTGTTTGAATAACCCAAAAGAAACTGATTTTATTCTGTTTTTGCATTTATTTTTCTAAATGAAGTACAGTAGCAAAATCTTCCACGGTACTATGGAGATTCTGTCATCCATGTCACGGGTGTCCCAAAAATGCTTTTTCAAGAGGCAATTGGACTTTCTGCTTTTTCTTTGAAGACACTTCACTTCTCATCCAAGAAGCTCCTTCAGCAAACCAGAAATTCCAGTTGCCTCTTGAAAAAGCACCTTTGGGACTTCCACAGTCTTATTAGAACTGTGTGTGCTTCAGAATAAGCACCTTGGATGCTGCATGAGTGTAGCATCACTCTGCTATTCATTAAAAAAGGAGATTTCCACAGAGGATGGTCAAAGTCAAAATAGCGGCCACAGGGGTGCAGTTGAGCCCTTGCTTGTTTCTGCAATGTGTACATGTAGATACTGGTTGTCAACAGCTTCATTCGCACCATCATAGATCATATTCTGACTTTGTGTCCATTCTGTGGACACTCCAGAAAGAAGGCCAACATTAATTGCCTTTAGCTTCAATGAGCAGATTCCTTAAAGCAGCAGCAGCATTTGGAGTATTGTTCTTCCAAGCTTGGGTAGAAGCCTGAAGAAAGTAGGGTTCTTTTAACCAATAGGAGAACACTGCTAGGGCTAGGCAAGATGCAAACCAATTCTTCTGAATCATTTTTGAAATATGGATAGCCATATACCCACATGCCCATGTACATACAGATTACTTTCGAATGTGTAAATTAAAATATATTTGCTGCCAGATTTGTAATTAAGAGAAATAAACTGGTGTCCTTGAAAAGCTCTTGAGCACACTTGTGATTAATGTAGAGGAACTTGGTCAGTTTCATTACTTTTCTGGGCAGAGCTTCCGGGTATTTGAGGGGGGAGTGATATGGGGAGAGTTTTTATCTGCAATGCACCACAATGGCTGGATTTAAAATGAAATCCTTTGTTTTGAAGGAAGTCTTGGTGAAAAGGAAAGCAAAAGAGCCAAATATGCCATATTTTGATGCATATTGGGATTCATATTTATTGCACCACCCTTCCTTTAAAGAGATTATTAATTATATATTGCACCTCTCTCTTTTTTTAAACTGTCCAAAACACTTCTATATACCTTAGCCTCTCTTTCCCTAGCTTAGTGCTTCCTAGATAAGTCTAACAAGTATCCCAAGGCTTAGGTAGACAGACAAGGCTAAGCCCATTTTGCATAATTTGAGCTCCTGGCATCACCAATTTAAAAGTACATAATGCATTATAGAAAAGCATTTTTGAATGGTTTCCCAGAGAATTGTTGCTTGACGCAGCAAACAATAGTGATTAAACAGAGACGCGAATGAGGTTTAAGATAGTTTTATACAGTACTGAACTCAAAACATTCTTCCTTCACTTTTTTCCTTCCATCTTTTGTCACAATTTTCTGATAGTTTGATCTAGAATCTGATTTTAGGTGGGAAGCTTCCTTTTTTCTTTGATAGCTTGCAAAGTACTATTTGTTGCATATTATCTCACTTCCACATGGTATCTTAAACAGCCATATGGATTAGTAGCCACACAGTTGCTTATTGAGTGGCAGCCATATAACTATTTTAAGAAGCAGATCTGTGAATCTTTTTGCATGCTGCGTATTACAGCTGTACATGAATTTGGAGGGCTTGAATCCTAAACAACCCTGGGAGAACCAAGACTTGCTGCAGCTTCATATCCAGTTGGTGGCCAAGCTTTTTGCCATGTACCATACTTAATTTTGTAACTATGACAAAATAATAGCAAAAAAAGAGTATTGGCTGTCTCAGGAAGGATAGGCTTACTATATATAACTAACTGTTGAGATGTCAGAGATTCCTGTAGCAATTAAGAGTTCCAAAGTGGTGTATGTTCCCTTTGGATCTTTTTAAACACATTCAAATAATACAGTCGGTGCTTGTAGAGAATTCAAAGCGAGGAAGCCAGCTAGTTTGATGGTTTCTTAACATAGTAATTCGTCATCCTGTAATAGAATGGCTCATGTGCCATGAGAAATAAATCATGGAAGGTCTTGGCACACAGCCACTAGCAAGTTTCTTGTTCTATGTCTACATGATTTATTGCTTTGCCTTTGGAAGTAGGCAAACACTCTCGCTCACTGAAGCCTAGTCAGTGCCATTTTTTTCATGTCTCTGCATCAGCTGTGATCCAAATGATTCAGTCTTGTCTTATACAAAGACTAACACTGAATTCTGTCCTTACAGAAGCCTGTATAAAATCACAATCTGATGATATCCTAGAGCAGGGGTCCCCAACCTTTTGGACCTCAGGGACCACCAAGGTCATAATTTTAAATCCCGCAGACCACCAAATTCATAATTTTAAATCCCATGGACCCTAATTCATAATTTTAAGTCCTGCAGGCCTCTAATATGAATTTTTTTAAAGATAAATACATTTATAAAATAATGCTGATGTTGCTTGCTGATGTTGTTGGGAAAGTCAGTCCCATATTCCAGAGCTGTAGCTGTAGTCCCTTCCCCTCTTCCCTTCCCTTTCCTTTCTTCTTTCTGGACTGGATTAATTGCATTCGGCTATATCTGGCCCAGGGACTAAGATTTCTCCATGGATCACCAAAATTTTCTCACGGACCACCAGTGGTCCACGGACCACTGATTGGTGACCTCTCTAGACATCTTGCCTTCAATGGTGTTTAATGGGAAGATTTAATAATGTCATCTATCAAGATCATTTAAGCATATAATCATATACTAAAATGAAATTGATTTTATGTATACTCATGAATTGCCCCTGATATTATTCTCTTCTAATTTATCTTCTAACCATAAAACATTGAATTTGATCTCAATAAGCAATTGTATGTCTTAGTAAATAATAAGTTGTTATTTGAAGTTGTGAGAAAAGTAGCCAAAATTTGTGACATATTAATTGTAGTTTTGAAGTTGCTGACCCAGATGTACTTAGAGCTTTAAAGTTACATGTTCTGTATTTTAACTTTGTTTTTTAGTTCATGAGCACATGAGACTAACAGTAACATCAATCTAATATAATTGAGGACTTTATAGAAAACATACTTCATGTGCTAAGTTTCACCACTTAAAAATTCTCATTCTGCCTAATAGTGAGGCCAGTGTCAGTGAATATAATACTAATTGCATTAATTGCACAGAAGTTAAGATATTGGCAGAAAATCCTGTATGAGCATTGTAGCTCTTCTTTTATACGCAATCAACTGATATAAATATTGCATACTATTTAATATTCTTTGCTTCATAGCATAAAGAGTTTTAGAAAGAGGAATGAAGTAATTCAGGATGAACATTCTTACACTGAAATATTCCTTTTCACACTGCAATGGATTTCTTTATGATTAAGCTGACTGCTTTTTCTTTCATGTCAGTAAATTTGTTTTCCTGATTTTACTGCAGGGTTGTAGTATAGTAGCCTGATGAGGTGCAATGAGTACAACTAGTGTGACGTGCAAAAACCAATTTGTGCACATTAACTTTAAATCTGTTTCATGTTTTGAAAAATGGATTCAAGTACGAACACAAATTTGCTTAAAACATGGCTAATATTGGGCAGATGAGAATTGGGCAAATTTCTAAGAATTTAGAATTCATGCAATTAACTATTTCAGACCTTGATGAAGGGATTGACTGACATGTAACTTGAATATGAGATTTGCTGAGGCAGCAAGCCAAAAGACCAAAACTGAAATAATTTGTCAAATTCATTTGCCATTTTTTCCCCACTAATTATGTCAGTGAAACCAGAATCAGCTTTAATTTAACAAGCATTTGGTTAGTCAAACTTTCATTTTTTAAAAAGAAAAAGACAAAGCAATTTGTGCTATCATGAAGCTGATGGTCTCATGGTGCTGGCCTATCTCTAGTCTCACAGGTTCCGTTAGGTGGGTTACAAGAAGCCCCTTATCAGCAAACCATTTACTTGCTCAAATCACATAAATAGGGGCAACTTTCTTACTAGTATCCCCAGCCTTAAAACCGTTGGCATGCTCATTAGCCAATGGGTGCGGCCTATGAATGCCTCCAAATCCCCCTGGGCCCCTATCTTGGGCACTACGATCCTCACCAGGATGGAGAAGGGGCAAACAGCACCACTTACTATCAGGTCTTCCTCCCCCTTGTTGTCGCTTTCATAAGGGGCCGGTTTCTGGTGCTCTTTAAAGCTTAAGAAGAGAGAGCTGGTTTAATGTCAAGGTTCTGAGTAATGAACTAAACCAATCCAGCAACTCTGAGACTTTCCAGCAACTCTGAGACTTTCAGCTTTCTTTTTATTGAGTACATCATTTCAGCACTTTTGAAATGCAAAACCAGCGCTGGTTATTTCCTGCGCTTTCATAGTTAAAGAATAGAGAGGCTCCTTCCCTCCTTGTCACAGGTCACATTGTCCAATTAGGTGTTCTGGTGTCTCCTTGGTAACCTCTTCCAATCTCTGGCCAGCATTTGTTGGGATGACCTTGGTTTCCTTGAAATAGTAAGTTGTTGATGCCTGGTTTGACATTCCAGAGCTCCACCCCTCCCCAAGTATGTCAAGCTAAGAAATGGAGAAAATGGCTATGATAGGCCCGATCCATTTCAAAGTTGACAATATCATTGTTATAGCTTGTCATTTATAAGACCACTTTCAGATCATTCTCAGTCTTGTCTGGTAAAACTTGTTCCTCTTCCATGACATCTTTTAAATACATTCTCTCTATAGAGGCAGGCCCTCTTAAAATTAACTTCTGAGTCTACTGTTCATCCTTCAATATGTCCAATGTTAAAATATTTTGCTCCATATTGTATTGTTAAGTTAAACATAGGTGTTCTTCTCCCTTAGCTAGTAACTAATTGCTTCTAGTGCCCCAAAAGAGCTGGAATTTGCTCAGATGAAATGTCCTTGCTGAACTGGCATTGTTATTTTTTTAAAGTTTTGTCATTAATGAGAATAGATGCAGGGTGGGCTGCTGGAGATTTGCAGGGGTTCGGGAGAACCTCTAGCTAAGATTCTGTGCATTCAGGGAACCCCCAAATCCCACTCATGGCTGCCCCTGCCCCTCCAAGAAGTCCCCACACAGCCCGTTTTGGATGCAAGTAAGTGCAGGGGGTGTGCAGAGGCTTGGGAAGGGCGAAACATGGGCCTACCAGAAGTTCAGAAACCTGGGGAGGCCATTTCCCCCCTCCTGGAGGCTCAAGGAAAGCCTCCGGAGTCTGGGCGGGGGCAACCCCCCCACCGTAGTGCAGGAGACCAACT
>JANHGD010003782.1:71408-82726 GCA_027560375.1 Imantodes cenchoa | reverse complement strand
AAGCTAAATCATATGACAAATGGTTGAGGGGGTTGGGTATGTCTCACCTTTCGAAGAGAAGGATTGGGGGGGGGGGACATGATAACTGTATTCTAGTACCTGAGGGGTGGTTACAAAGAAGGGGATTGACTTACCAGAAGGTAGAACAAAAAGTAATGGGTGGAAATCCAACCTAGAAGTAAGGAGAAATTTTCTGACTATGAGAACGATTATTGGAATAGCTTCCATCCCAGAGCTATACCTGCTCTATTGCTGAAGGTTTTCAAGAAAAGATTGGATGACCATTTGACCAGGGTGATATAAGGTCTGCCTTGAGCAGAGGATTGGACTAGAAGACCCCTGAGTGCCTTTCAACCCTATGATTATATTTTCTGTATTCTGGAGAGACAGATTCACTGTTCTCACTTCCGGAAATTTCTCCTAAATTTTAGGTTAGATCTCTCTTTGATAAATTTCCATCCATTGCTTCTTGTCCTTCTCTTAGGTGCCTTGAAGAACAGGTTGACCACCGCTTCTCTGCCCCTCAAATATTGGAAGATGGCTATCATGTCACCCTAGTCCTTCTCTTCGTTAGATTAGATGTCAGGGTGGCCTCCAATCAATCCCTAGGAAAGAAAACCCTTGACTCCGTAGAATTAGAGAAAACGTACCTTTATTAGGATTGCAGCAGAAGCCAGGCAAGGTTGGTTTTAACGGTCAATCTGGGGACTGCAGTCTACCGTGGGGATCGAGCCACGACAGCAAACTGGAGGAGACTGGAGCTCCAGGTGGGTCCTCTCCTAGACCACACCGTACCCAAGATGGAAGTGGAATGGCTGGAAGAGCTAGACATCGCTGAGGAACTCGTCAGGCCCAGATGGTCCTTGGGTATGGGGCAAAAGGAAAACCCAGAGGAATGACCCTTGGGAGTAACCTTTAGGTGAGGAAGCAGAGGTTCCCACAGACGGGAGTGGCATAAGGGAGACAGAGGTGAACGTCCCCCTCTTGATGAGGATCTGGAGGATGCCCTGTTGAGCCATGCCCTGTACCTGTTGCAAGAGGCGATTGAGAATCAGAGGGCCCGGGAAACTGTCACTCAAATGACGTGTTGGGCTGCTCTGAGCCAAGCTGTGGATGGAGCTGCCACGCTGTGTTGATGCAGGCTAGAACTGCATTGGCTTTTTTGGCAGTTGCAACACATTGCAACACATATTTAAGTGATTGTCCACTAGGACATCTAGATCCCCCTCACAGTTACTGCTGTTGAGCCAGGTACCACCTATTCTATACCTGCACATTTGGTTTTTATTTTACCTGAGTATAAGGCCTTACTTCTCTCAACATTGAATTGCATTTTGTTGGATAAGGCCCAGTGTTCAAGTCTGTCAAGATTCTTCTGGATTTGAATCTATCTTCTAAAGTGTTGAATGTCCTCCGCCCCCTCCAGGTTGGTGTCATCTGCACGTTTGATGAGTTCCCTTCTATCTCCTCACCTAAATCTTTTATGAAGATGTTGATGAGTACTGGGCCTAAGACAGAACCCTGTATTACCCCTCTGCTTCCTTCCTTCCATGTAGATGTAATACCACTAAGAATTACATACTGAATGCAGTTAGTTAGCCAGTTAGGAACCTGTCTGGTGATGATGCTATCTATTTCACCTTTTTCTACCTTACTTAGAAGTAGGCTGTGATCTACACTGTCAAATGCCTTAATGAAGTTTAAGTAAACTATGTCCACCAGTTTAGTCACATTGTCAAAGAATGCAATAAAGCTTGTCTGGCTTGATATTACTAAACCCATGTTGGCTTCTAGTAATACCTTTGCTTGCTTCTAGGTATTCTAGCTACTTCAGAACTTTGGGATGAAATTCCAAGAATTTGAACCCATTTAGAGTAGATGGGCATTCTCTTACCATTTTTTTGGGGTCTATTTTGACTTGCATTCCTATTCTGTCTTTTATGGTGCTACTTTTTCCTCTTGTGTAAAGACAGATGCAAAGAGAACTGAGCTAAGCAGTTCCTCTTTCTCATAGTTGCTTGTCACCTCCTTGCCATCTTCTCCCATTAGTGGACTGATTGTTTCCTTGACTGTTCTTGTTTTTTACATGTTGAAAGAACCTTTTAAAAAAATATTTTTGACATTTGTTGCAAGTCTTTGTTCATTCTGAGCTTTAGTTTTTCTCACTTTGTCTTTGTAGATTCAGGCTATTCGCTAGTATTCTGATTTATAAATTATGTGTCCCTCTTTCCATTTTTTTAAATACTTATCCTTTTTGTCTTTCAGTTTATCAGAGAGTGCTTTTTGTAACCATAACTTCTTGGATTTCTTATTTTTCTTTTTCAGCTGTACTGTGTTGGACTGGGCTTTAATAATCGCATTTTTCAGAGTTTCCCCAGCTTCTTGAGTTGTTTTCCCCTTTAAGATTTTCATCCATGGAGTCTTCCCAAGCTCTCTCTATGTCTAAGACATTAATCTGATTTTGTTCTATTGCTTGTGTCTGCATTACATTGAAGTCTAATATGATGCGGTTACTCTCCCCCAAAGTTCCTTCAACCTCTTCAACCCCTTCTATCATTTCTTCTCTATTACTTGGAAATGGGTTCCTTGGAAATTTTTCAACAGGTTCTGCATGAAATTATCAGTAATGGGGACAAGACCTCTGTGAGAAGACTTTCTCCTTTTATTGTTCTGTGCCACAAAAGCAGCCATGTAAGTTCTAGGATCTCAGTCAATGAAACCCAAATAGGGGTTCTGACTGAAATGACTATGGGCCGTATTATACATGCCAGAATCTTTTCGAGTTGGGACTGCCAAGAACTTGTCACCACCCTAGACCATGCTGAAGTTGCTGAACAAGTCCTGAAGTGGGATTTAGGGCCTATTGGAGAGTGGATGGGGAACAACAAGCTTAGATGAAATCTTCCAAAAAGGGGACTGATGGTAGGGTCTGTCAAGGTGATTTAATAATGTCAGTGGTCGCTTTCCTGGGTCGGATGGTTGGTGACTGGAAAGTCCTCCTGTCTGGCTGCTCTCCCTCCTGCCTTGTGACTTGTTAGGGTGGTTGGATTGTATGTGGATGTGACTGATCAAATCTACCATCAGTTCTTATTGCTTTTTTTAAATGATTACTGTTTTCTGATTTTAGGCCATCACTTTTATTGTACGTTGTTAAGAATCAGTTGAAGTTGGGCATGGCCTAAATTAATGAAATTAAATTTGGCTCCAACCGTTCTTGCATTTTACAAAGCCTTGATGTCTGAACTATTTAACATGCCTTTGACGTTGGATTCTTTTAAGTATGTTCGTTATTATTTGATGTTAGTTATATTGTATTTTTTATTGTATAAAAATATTTATATTTTTGCTTTGCTCTGCACCAGCACTTATTGGTATGATTGGGCAGTTTATAAATATTATCAAAAGTTATAAAATAAAATCCCCGGAACAAAAACAAACTTTGATTGGCTCAAAGCCGCCCAGACTTTTTGTAGCTGAAAGTCAGTTTGAACCTGGATTTCTTAACTATTTATAGTTACAATTAAAATATCTGTACAATAAATAGTAATCATGCATAATTTCACCTTAGGAAAGTTCTAAATGTTTTCAAAATTTAGTAGCAAAATTCAAAATATAGTAGCTGAAAATCTTTTGTTACACAATGGGTTTCCTCAAAATAGAAATGCAAAAATCTAGTTTGGTTGAACATATGAAACCAAGATACCTGTATCTATTTATTTTGGGATATTTTTTGTATTGCTTTGCTGAAACTTTGCTTAGTGCTTTTACCTCAGCTCCGTGTCTGAAGAGGCAGCCACAGTGGAAGGTAAAGAGTCTCAAGGCTGCTGGGTGTTTCAGCTTTTGTGTTATGGTCTCTTCTTCCCAAGGGTTTGCAGGAGAGAAAATCTGCAGAAACTATGCATCCTATTTTCCTGTGGAGTCACCAATGCAGTCAGACTCCTGGGAGTGGAAGGAAACAAAGGGGTGGGGGATCAGCTCTTGCCTCTGCCAGAGAGCTTCTGATGATTCTTGGAAGAAGGCCCTCTTTTCAGCTTTACGCTTTGTTGAATACTGTAGGCCAATAATAATGTGCTTGTAGGAGATGACCAGGCTGAGTCCAAGGAAGGGGTCAAGCGCATCATCAATCTTGAGTCCCTTGGCACCCACAAGTGGATTAAGTCCACCCCCAAATTCCTTTTACTCTTACCTATTGCCAATTGCCAATTTGCTTTGACCGTTAGTATTCTTGTAGAAAGCTTAAGCATGCAATAAATCTTTATACTCATTTGAAGTGCCTAGATTTCCTGATCTCCTTGGTGGTTGACAGGTGTACTGTAATTGTCAATTACATTGGACATTATTCAACCTGCTGATGGAGGTGGCTGTGAATCGGCCTGCTTGTGTTATACGGGACGGCCTTTGCCCTCAGGAGAGGTGAATGCAGCAAGGGCAGCCATGAAGAACGGAAGGTGTGAATGTTACAGGACAAGCCTGCCTGGCCTTTCATCGGAAAGAAGGCTTAGAGCACAGTGAGGCCTGCATTAAAAGCTGGTAGCTCCTTTTACAGTTTTATAAGCCACTGCTTCGATTTATAGGAGAGTTTTAAAGGAGGATAAAGGAAGAAGGAGAATCAGCTCTACAGACCTTTCCAGATATTCCCATTTTGCTCTGCTTTCCGTTCCGATCTGGTGTCACAAATGTATTTTTAATAAACATCCTGTCGTTCTGCTGAAACTAATTTCTTTTTGAGAATTAAATACTCAGTGTAGTTTAGTTAGCCTTTTCAGCTCAACCTTAATCGGGCAATTTATTCTATTTCCAGAATAAATAGGATAGGATTATGTTCTAGTAAAGCAACTTAATTGGGACTTTTTTAAAAACAGGAGACTGAAGTTATTTACACATGAAACTTGCAGCATCATGTCTTTCAATTTCCTATCTGTAATATGGCATTATATATTTAATAATAAAATATATACCTTGCTGCAAAATTTTGAGGAAATCTGGATTATAATTGTATTGATATAAAAGTTGATGAAATCCATGTTGAAATATTGACACAATGAACAAATCCAGTGCAACATTTAGTTGCTGCTGGAAAGACTGAAAGTTTGCATTATAGCTATAAGCAAATATTTAATTTTGTACAAAGTGTAACTCTGGACCAGACTTTGTAAATTACTAATAGGATACAAAGTTGTTTTGTTTAGAACACAAAAGCAACATAGAAGGAAACATTCATTGTTTGCCATCTTGGGATATAACAAAAAGCAGGATTTGGCTCCTAATAATTTAATGAAAGGAGTCATTGTACGGGGGACAAAACTGCACACTCAGTTGCCTTTTGTAAAATTTCAGGTTTGCCTGTCCAAGCTCTCAGATTAGACAACCAGTATTAAAAGTGCTTCAGGGAATATTTATTGTACATTAGAAGTACAAGGAAGAAGGTTCAACTTAGTTTGGTTAAGGATTTGGTTTCCAAAAGGGTGCTGAGTACCTGATTTTTTTTTTAAGGTAGCAGTTTTCCTTGGATTTCAACACATATTCTTATGTGAATAAGGATGCAACACCTAAGTTGGAAAAAGCATTTTTGAAAGTTCAAAATGCTGGTTGTGATTAGAGCAGTAACTCTGCAATCTGTATTATAACCGCCTCCCCCCCCCCCCTTTGCAGGCTTGGAATGGCTGGAGGCCAGGTGATGAATTTCTGTTACTAAGTGTTCTGTCACTTGGCCCACTGTGGAAATTGAGGCTGGTTAATTGAGGCTCACTATTACTGTCTCTCACTAGATGGAGCATAAAACTGAAGGGGAAAGTGCTTTTTGCTTCTCTTCAAACTCCAGGTGGAGATGCTCAATTTCTTTGTTCGGGCCTTGAGATCTTCCAACCACAGCAGAGTGTAACATTGTATAACTAGAATTAAAAGATTCTCAGCCTAGGATTTCATTTCAGATGTTTACATTACTCTTTCAACAGACGGAATCAGAAAGCTTCCCTGATTGAGTGGGAAACCACGGGCTGCCTTTGGGCCATTTCAGCACGGACGGCCTGAGTTTTGCCTTTAGTATGACTGGTTCCCTTCTTTATTTATTTAATTTATTTATTTAATAAATTTGTATGCCGCCCATTCCCAGAGGACTTTGGGCGGCTAACAAGCGGAAAAATATAAACTCAAAATACAAATATATAAAACATGTTAAAATATAAAACCACAATATAAAAATCTGACACATATACCATACATACAGGGGCCAGCCCTACAGATGGAATGCACAATTACTGGCCCCAGGCCTGGTGGCAAAGCCATGTTTTGACGGCTTTCCTGAAGGCCGGCAGGGTGGGGGTTGCGCGGACCTCCGGGGGAAGTTGGTTCCAAAGGGTCGGAGCTGCTACAGAGAAGGACCTAGTCCGAGGGCCCTCCAACCGACATTGTTTGGTCGACGGGACCTGAAGTAGCCCAACTCTGTGAGAACGTACCGGGCGGAGGGAGGTATGTGGTAGAATGCAGTTCGTCAGATAACCTGGCCGAATGCCACGTAGGGCTTTAAAGGTCAAAACCAACACCTTGAATTGCGTCCGGAAGCCAACCGGCAACCAGTGCAGCTCGTGGAGGATGGAAGAAGAGTTATGGAAGAAAGAAGGAAGTTGAAGATGGAAGAAGGACTCGAAAAGTTACTTATGACCTGTCCAAGAAGTTACAACTGCCGCACCACCCTGTGGTCATATGATCATCTTTTCTTTTTTTTGAAAAAAAATTTATTTTTTATAATATATCTCATATTTAACCATACATACACCGTATCAATTCATCTTCCATTTTTACATTGTATTTCCATATACATTGAGTATAAAAAAATTATTAGTCAATTCCATGTTTTCCAGGTGCATTTCATATCAAGAATCCATTTCTCCCCCGCTTGGAGGAATAAAAAAGTCTAGTTTTGTCATCTAGAGTTCCCTTCTATTCGTTCCCATTTTGATCTCCAATTTAAGCTTTATCTTATCAACCATAATTATTCTGCCAAATATGATAATCTTTTTGAGCATTTGGCAACTGGTTCCCATTTACAATCTATTGCAGCATTCCGAAGCCTCATGACCATGTTTAGCTATGGTTTTTGCCATTTTCTGGCAATAAATAGCCATTGGATAAGCTGGATTTGGACTTGCAACCATGTGATTCACTTAATGACTATGATGAGTTGCTTAATGAGCACTGTAAAAATGGTTGTAAAACTGATTCCGGTCACATGGTAACTTGCCTTATAACTACAATGACTTACAACCAAAATTCCAGGCTCAATTGTAGCCAATGACCACCTGCATTGAGTTTGTCTTATTATCTAGAGCAGCTGTTTCCCAACGCAGTGTACAGTTCCATCACATCCAAATTGTACCACTGTACACGCATAAATATTGCCACTATTTGCTTATCTATTCCATGCTGCTTCAGCTAACTTTGAAATCTAACAGTGAAGTCTTTGCTTTAGTCTTTATTTGGAGCAAATTGCTATTGAATTCCCCAAACTCCTCTGGATTCCTTCATCTCTTACCCTGCCATTTAGTAATGTAAGAGTGTAGCATTGTATAAAAACATAGATCAAAATCCCAATACTGGTTCACACAAAAATTAAGTGAGGCCAGGTGGTTGAACAAAGCAGCTACTTTTTTATGTTGTGTTGAGTGTAAGTCTAAAACAGTGAAGCAGATGAATGCCGCTAGCTAGCAGGACAATTTAAGCAATGTTCAGCAGTGCTCAGAGCACATTAAAAGATTCCCCGATACTAGCAGTCTTTTTTTTAAAAACAACAACAACAACCAATCTATGCATTTTGAAGTTTTTTTTCCAATCAGCCAATGGCTGCATGATGTATTTGTCTTCATTTATTTATGCAACAGCAACTTTATTGGTGTTTTAGTAATTAATGGTCACCGATTTGTGATACTTTTTCCAATCACTTCAGCAAAAGTACAAGCTTACCAGAACAGGAAGGATAAATTACAAAAGCATAGTTTTGCCCAGCTAGGGGTAAAGTACACATTTCATAAACTATATAATTTGGCTTTTGTGTGAACTTACTATAAATAAGCTACGAGGATGGAAAACAAACAGGGGCATAGAGATAGGAGGGGGGTGTAGTAGTCATTTATTTTCAACCTCAATACAATGGAGCTCTTCCCTCTACTTCATTCGATTAAAAAGAAGTAACCAATTCTGCCTCCCACCCACTCCCCCACCCCTGCTGCAATTTCCAAACCAAAAATAGGAATGTGCAGGAATAAAGTGCATTTAATATATGGTATCATTTGAGTCAAGGGGGAAACTCAGCAACACTATGGTGAAGGGCAATATTCTTTGAGTTTTTCACAGTTGTATTTCACTAGCTAGGACAGTGAGATCACCAATTCCATGGTTTGGGTTTAAATTATTCCCAGTTTGCCCTTGGAACATCTTTTTTGGGGTCTCCCCAGAGACCCAGTGGCATATTCTTTGTATCTGGGTCTGAAGCTGAATCCATCCTTGTTACAAGGTTAGAAGCAAATTAAAAACCGTATCCAGTCTTGTACTCTGCTGTTTTTAAGCTGCTCAGTTTTAATAGGTTTTAAAATGTTACTGATCGTTAAATGTAATAAATTGCCTACAGCTGCAATATAGGAGTAAATGAGATATAGATTTTAAAATATTGAAATTGGGAAGTGTAAATTAGGTTTATTTAATCTTCACCCATTGTTATTCTTGTTTTGCAATCTGTAAGAAATGGTTCAACATTGTTTTAGGATGCACTTGAGAAATCTAAGCAGCCTACCACCTGGCTGTTTAAAATTCCCTCTGTCCCATTTCATTTTCTTGCTGGTGTAAATAAGGCCATAGCTATTATTTTAATTTAGAAAACATGATCCTCATTGTTTTCCAAAGATTGGACACATCACATCATAGAAGATAATTGCACACAAGACTTTATTGTAGCAACACCTTTCCTGTTGCCCTGGATTAAATTCCTTCTCTTAGGCTTTTCAAGTTGATAAAGCCATGTAAATAAAATTTTGATGATTGATTCTTATAACAAGTAAAAGTCTTAAAGTTTGTAAAGTGACATTCAATCTTTGTCTCCCTCCAAAGTTGTATTTATTCATAATATTTATATAGCAATTCATCTCACAAGATATGACTGTAGGCAGCGTACAATAAAAAAATTCTACAATTAAAAACATCTGCACGAATTCTACACATACTGACCAATAGTGAACACACTGTGACCGTCGTAATGTGAGCATTGGTCACTTCCTCACTGCTGCAACTGTGGTTCTTGAACATGGTAGTTGCTAAATGAGGACCACCTGTTTAGCAAACTCCTAAAATAATATTTTCATACTACTACATCAGTGGCTTTTTCACTTCTTATAAATCAATGGATTTTTTTTTTAAAGTAAGGGTTAGGGTTAGTGTCAGTATCCATTACTAGATTAGCAGAGGGGATTTGAACTTATAGTCAATGCAACCACTTCACAATGTCATCCTTACTTTGAGATCCCCAAGCCTGTTGATACAACTATGTTTTGAGGGACTTGTAGAAAGGTATCAAAGATGGAATTGGTCCAACCTCCAGGAGCGTGGTGATATTCCACAGTGAGGATCTTATGGCAAAAATGGCCCACCAGATGTAATTCCTCCACAGACAGAATCTGCAACATACCTTTTTTTCTGCTGGACCTGATGGGATGGGCAGATACAATCAGGCCCTCAGATAATCTAGCCCAGCGGTCACCAACTGGTGGTCCATGGACCACTGGTGGTCCGTGAGAAAATTTTGGTGGTCCACAGAAAAATTATTTGCATTTTTTATATTGCACTAAATCAGGGGTCCTCAAACTATGGCCCCTGGGCTGGATACTTGCAATGAATGTTTGTGTTGCTGCAAAGAGTCTTCCCCTTTGGGATCTTTTTGTGTGGGTCAGAGTGCAGCAAAAATTCCAACTCGGGGTCTGCTTTGGCCTCCTGGTGTAGGGCTTTGGGTGAAGGCTGGAGGGCCTTGTTCCAGTGGGACTGCATCATGGCCTGGAATGGCTGACCATCTCAGCCTGCTGAGCCTCCAGGCGCCAGTCTCTGCCTTGCACTCCCACAGGTCTTTCCTCTGCTTGGAAAGCCTATGCTCATAGTAGTCCTCAGTGAGGTGCTTCTGCTGAACCTCCTTCTCGGTCAGATCCAATTTGAACTGAGCCAGCTGTTTTACCAACTCTTTCTCGTGATGGCTGCTTAGCTCCAACAACTGCTTCCTGTTGGGGCACTAAGGAGCCTGGGTGGGCAGGGGAGGAGTGGTTGGGAGGAAAGGGATGTGCAGAAGTTGGCGAGGCGCCCCTTGACATGAATGACATTGAGTTGGCCATGTCCATCCAGTCACATGACCACCTAGTCATGCCCACCCAGCCAGTCATTAGGCATATCATAGTAGTGGTCTGTAGGATTTAAAATTATGAATTTAGTGGTCCCTAAGGTCCGAAAGGTTGATGACCCCTGATCTAGCCCCATGCCAAATAGAAGTCAATATCAGCATCTTGAATTGGACCCAGAAGCAAATTAACAACTAATGCAGAGGTGTAATGGCTGCCATTCTAGTGGCACACATAACTTCCCATGCCACCACATTTTGTACCAGCTGAAGCTTCCAGATACGCTTCAAGGGCAGAGACATAGAAAATAGTGTTGGTGATTATTAAATGAAGCCATCTTCTTCAATCTGGTGCCCCTCACTAATATTAGGACCATTACCTCCTCCAGATTTCCAAGGACGATAGCCACAGACCTTCAGGGTATTAATCTGCAAGGCTTATCTCATAATTGTGCATCTTGTCTCTCATGTATCTCCAGGTATGAAGCAGGCCTTGCATTTCCACGCAACAAGCAGTGAAGAACCTTGAGAATGGTTACCAAATCTGGGTTGACAAAATTATGATGTTTGCTAGATGGAAATTGGAGGTATTTTTTTTACTGCCATTTAGTGGTTGCCTAGATGTTTGCAGCCTCAGTATGATCACTCTATTTAAAAACGGATGTTCCCTATTTGCTTGTGATAACAATTTCTCTGTAATAATTACTACATACGAATGACAAGGATAACAGTAATGGAAATCAGTGCAAGGGAAGATATGAAGCTAAGCTAATTTACCAACTTTGCAGCACAATGTTAATGAATAAAAGTTTAATACATGCCCAAAGTACCTCTTAATTTTTATGATTGCACATGAAAGTGCAGTTATTTGAAAGGAATATGTTTGCCCTGGTTTGATTTTGATTTGATTTTGATTTTATTATATTTATATACCGCCCTACTCCCGAAGGAC
>JANHGD010003782.1:42495-55335 GCA_027560375.1 Imantodes cenchoa | reverse complement strand
CGGTTTTCACCAGCTTGTGCCAATATGATATATCCAATAAACGTGTTCTTTGAGGAAACTGCTTGCCTCAGAGTTCTGTTTGCTATGGGTGTATTACTTGAAACCCTGACGGTAACATAATGTAAAATATAATGTGTAGCTAGGTTCTACATAAACATAGGATTGCAATCTTATTTAATTCTTAATCTCCCTTTGAATGAGAAATCAAAGGATTCTTCCAAGCCATATTCCTAAATGTCTTCTAGACTAGAATTCAAAATGGAGGATCCTTTGGTTTGTTGCCATCTCTGGCAATGGAAATAGTTAGGGTCTGTTATGTCTGTTGTCTAAACATAACTAATACTTGTCCTTTTCTCCCTTTTTATTGGCACAGGTTGTGATTCAAGCACAAGATGGCAAGGACTAGCCATAGCAATTATGTCCTTCAACAACTGAATAACCAAAGAGAATGGGGATTTCTCTGTGATTGCTGTATTGCAATTGATGATATCTACTTCCAGGCGCATAAGGCTGTCTTGGCTGCTTGCAGTTCTTACTTTAGGATGTTTTTCATGAGCCAGCAGCAAAGCACAACACAGTTGAACCTCAGCAACATGAAGATTACAGCTGAGTGCTTTGATCTCATTTTACAGTTTATGTATTTAGGGAAAATCATGACAGCCCCAGCTAACTTTGAGCAATTTAAAGTAGCCATGAACTCCCTACAGCTCTACAACGTGCCAGAATGTCTGGAAGATATACAAGATACAAATTCCTCTGGTTTACAGTGCTCTTCTTCTGCTTCCAGCACTCAAAATAGCAAAATGATTTTTGGTGTTCGGATGTATGAAGATGCACTGGCTAAAAACAGAAGCGAAGCAAACAAGTGGGGTGTAGAGCCACCAAGTTCTACTGTGAGTACTTCCCAAAGCAGAGAGGTTGATGATGAAGCTTTGCAATTGAACAATTTCTCTGAGCAACCTTTGGAGAATTGCAAAAGGACCACTGTGTCAAAACTCTCAGGTGCCAAAGACAGAGTGCCCAATTCACGGCGTTTTGGAAGAAGTTTTACCTGTGATGGCTGTGGCTTCAGTTTCAGCTGTGAGAGACTGTTAGATGAGCATATCATGTCATGCACTAATAGGCATTCTTATCAGAACCCCAGGTATTTGGGTTCTGAGAATGACAGCAGTGAAAGGGACTCTACGTCTAAAATGTCAGTTTCTCAATTGGAGAAATATCAAGCAAGTACAAACCAATCTGCTGAGAGTTCTTCTTCCACATCATCAAATATAACAAGTGGAAAAAGCAGGGGTGCCTCATCAGAGCCATTAAATGAAGAGCGAAGTAGAGCCACGGAAAGAAAAAGGATTATCGTCAAAATGGAACCAGATGATAACCCTACAGAGGACCTGAAGGAGTTTAAAATTGTTAAAGTAACAAATGGCAATGATTCCACTGATAATGAAGAGCTAGATGATGATGAACCTGTTTATAGGTACTACATTGAGGAAGATGTCAGTGAAAATAGAAGTGTTAGAAAGGCTCTTTTAAAACCCCACATGCTTATTGGTGAGCAGGCTAGGAAATATATTAAAAGTACCAGAGTCTTTGCAAATAAAGTCAGTGCAAATAAAGTCAAGGAGGTGACAGAAAATGCATCTTGTGAACTGTGTGGTCTGACAATCACGGAAGATGATTTGTCTTCTCACTACTTATCCAAACACATAGAAAATATATGTGCCTGTGGAAAATGTGGCCAAATATTAGTAAAAGGACGGCAGTTACAGGATCATGCACAGACTTGTGGAGAGCCACAAGACTTAACCACCACTGGTTTGAGGACCATGGAGGAGAAAATTGATTTGGAAGAGAGTCCTGAAGAACAATCTGAAAACCAAGAAATGATGTACGTACACATGGTAGATGAGTTTGGAGACAGCCATTTTCAGATGAACACGCTCCCCAAAAAGCAACTGTACAGGGATTCAGCATGCCCTTTCCGATGTCCTAACTGTGGATTACGTTTTGAAACAGAGAATTTAGTAGTTGAACATATGTCCAGTTGTTTGGAACAAGATCTGTTTAAGAATGCAATTATGGAAGAGACCGAAAGGGATCACCGACGCAAGCATTTCTGTAGTCTTTGTGGGAAAGGGTTTTATCAGCGTTGTCATTTGCGAGAACATTATACTGTGCACACCAAGGAAAAACAGTTTGTTTGTCAGACTTGTGGGAAGCAGTTTTTACGAGAGCGTCAACTGCGCCTTCACAATGACATGCACAAAGGCATGGCCAGGTATATCTGCCCCATTTGTGACCAA
This sequence comes from Imantodes cenchoa, assembly GCA_027560375.1. Lineage (NCBI taxonomy): Eukaryota > Metazoa > Chordata > Lepidosauria > Squamata > Dipsadidae > Imantodes > Imantodes cenchoa. Next base: position 53,032 of record JANHGD010003782.1, on the reverse strand, counting down.
GGGAACTTCCGAAAACATGATCATGTCCGGCATATGATATCCCATCTGTCACCTGGAGAGACAATTTGTCAAGTCTGTTTCATCATTTTTCCAAATAATGAACAACTTGAACAGCACATGGATGTTCATCTGTACACATGTGGGGTTTGTGGAGCCAAATTTAACCTGAGAAAAGATATGCGATCTCATTATAATGCTAAGCATTTGAAACGAACATGACCACATAATGCTTGTTTGACGACCTAGAACACAAGCAAATGGAACACCAAAGCAAAACGAACAGTAGTGCATAAAAAAATTGATCAGCCGGTTTTTAAATGTATGTTTTTATCTTCATTATAGGGTCTTAAACTACAGTACATAGCATAAACAGTACCTAATATTTCATTATTGCATTTTTATTTTTGTCTCATGTTAACTTTTTGTTGGTTTTTTTTGTCAGATTATTGAAGCTATTATTTTTAAAACCTCAAGTTTTAAAAGCATGCTGTAGTATTACCCTATCCACTAACTTCTATTAAACAGCATCTCAATTCCATCAGCAATAGGATGCCTGCTTTTATATTTCTCTGTGTGTGTTTTTCCCCCTTTTTTTTCTTGTGAACAATTTAAATTACATAGATTTTAAAATATGCAAGGATAATCTTAACGCCAAGAAATAATTACTGGATACTATCTACAACAGAATTCACCATATTTAGGTATATAGAAATTCATGAACATACTGAGTTGTAGGAGGTTTTTTTGCTTCTGTTATAACAATATAAGGTTATCTTTGATATCCTGTTATTTGCATTTCATGTACCCAGCATAATGAATGCATTTTGTTACTTCTGTAATGGTATCTTGAGATAAAATGAGGAGGACTACACACGAGTTCCATACTTGAGAATCATTTTACATATTTGTATTTCCTGTATAATTTTACATTATTGTAATCTGCTCTAAAGATGTGCTGCAGCTGAAAATATGCGAAGTTCCCATAAACGTGCCCATAAGATACTTCATAAAATATCTTTTTACCTTTTGCTTTCCAGATATTTTAGGGTGGGCCACAAGTGAATTTGAAATCAAAAGTAGATATACATCCATTCAGTTTAATGGGAAAATATGCAACTTGGAATCATGTTTATCCTCATGTAAATACATTTTTTAAAATGTCATGTTTTCTTTATTTCTACTTGACTTTACCTGGTAGCCTAGACAGCAATCTTATTTTATTCCCAAGAGACAGAATATCTCTTTAATTGGCAAGGACTATTCTGAGGTGCTAGATGAATGTGCACCTTCTCCATGAAGCTCGTGTTTGTCCTACCCAGCATTCTTTTGAAGCAATTTTTTGGAGACTTGGAATAGATACCGGTACTAGGAAAGAGATTACAAAGAAAAGCAGACAACAATCTGAATATAAATGGGATGCTTGTGTCAGGGAGTTCTCTTATCTGTATAAATTTTAGGGGCTTTCCTATTTCTTAATCCTTTCCAGTTCTGGTTTAAATTGTTTACTGAGGATGGGCAGGAATAATTGAAATGTCAGTCTGCAGTGCTTGTCAATTTTGAAAAATGATTCTGTAAATTTCATGTTAGAAAGGGAGTGTTGATGCTGCTTTGGTTTCTTAGAGAAGCAACTATGCATTTTCCTTTTTCTGCAGTGCCCACCTTTTTTCCTGCATTCACTTTGAAACGAAGGATAATTGAATTACCCTTATCATGGAGATAGGAATCCTCCCTCTTCTGTGGGTCACTTTTTAAAGCTAAAAACTCCCAAGTTTAGGGATAGCCTGTGGGGGTTCCAGATGAATATGCTAATATGCCAATATGCTAATGCTAAAAATATTGAGAATTGTAGTTCAGCATTTGGAGTGCCATGGATTGGCTTAACCTTCCTAGTGCTTGTTTATAGTTCCTGAAGCATTAAGTTCCTTAATTTGAAAGCAGCAGAGTGATTATTCTGTAGGCTAAATTCTGGACTATATTACTGAGGAATAAGCTGTGTGTCTTAAATGAAAAATGAAAACAACTGGCTGACATTTGTTGGACATCCTGGACATTTAGAAAATCTTTATAACGTATTTTATTTTTTTAAGGGCAAGAACCATGTAATTCTAAAACACTCCCTTTTCCAGGCTGCAAGGATAAACAGTCCTACACTTGTTAGTTAACTGCCCAACTATATTATAAGAATAGATTACCAGTCCTTCCTCTCACCAACGCATCCAGATCCTCCTACTGAGCAGGATGTGGTTTTCTCCACCCAACCCATTTTTATCGTCAGTAAAAACTAGAATCAAAGTCTCTACAATAGGTACAATTCCCATGAGGAGTTTGAGGCGAAGAGTTTTTGGTTGTATCTCTTGGGCCCAATGATCTAAGTCTACATCATGCTTTGGGAGACATACATAAGCTCAAGGCACATGCATATATGGGATGAGAGAGTTGCAAAGAAACATGGAAACATTTCCAGATATCATTACCTGTGATTGATAGTGTCATGATCATTCAAGGCCACTTGTTGCAAGAGAAAATTCACCTCCATAGGCAGCAATAAAAGTCATGCCACAAGGAAAAAGAATCTTGATTTTCATCCTTTTTTTAATCCAATAAAAGGGGAGAAAACCATTCCTACTCCATCCTTGGCAGGACTGGTGCAATTATTCCATGTCCCTTCCATGTAAAAGAGGGCAGATAAGCAAAACCAAAGTGCAAGTGTAAGGGGTTGGTATGTATGTATGGTGTGCATGTGTGAGTTGGGAGCCTGGGAAGCTTGTCTATCACATCGCCAATGCCTGTTGCAATCTACCAAAGAATCTCATTCCATTGCACTGCTTCCAGTATTTCTGCACGTTTTTGCTCTAGTTATTTGCTCTATTGCATCAACTGTCAAAAAAAATGAGCTGCTGTGCCTGATGTAGAAACTAGTTTAGAAAGAAATAGGTCTGCAATCAATGTATATTACTGAACTTCAGGAATGCGCTATGTTAGCTCATATGTGACAAACATTTACACTTTTTGCAATGTGTTAAGCAGCTCTTTATACAGTACATATTTTTATTCATTATTCAAAAATGTTCTAGCTACTGATTTTGAAGAAAATTAAGCAGGTTTGCATCTAGTTACTACTTGGATGAAGATCACTAGGAAATCTCAAGGCTGTAGGCTAGACTAGAAAGCACAAAAATATCTCGAAAGGACATGGCAAATCTTTTCAATATTGTTGCTAAACAAAACTACATGATGCTTTACATGTAATTAGATTACAGAGTCATGGAAGTATTCAATTTTATTCAAAATAAATCATCTGAGTTCAGTGTATATTCTTCCAAATAATTGTGTTAACAATTCATGTGTATGCCTACTTCTAAACGACACTGCTGGTAAAAGCTGGATCTTGGATTGTACACTTCATGTGAATCATAAACATTTCTTTCAGCAATTAATGGGGAAGCTTCCAGAATATTCTACCCAAATGAATAGTATAGTATAGTGATGGCTAACCTTTTTGTTGTTGCGTGCTGAAAGTGTGCATGTGTGCCTGCATCCATAATGCAATGTGCAGTAGCCCCCGCGTGCGGCCCGCCTTTCTTGCATACGCATGTGACCACCACCACCCTTGCCCATTTTTTGCTTCCAGGTTGGTGCAGGAGGCTTTCCAGGCCCAAAACAGCGCGGGGGGCATAATTGCGCCCCGGTTTGGGCCTGGAAGGCCACCAGCACCAACCTGGAAGTCAAAATGGGGTGTGGGGATGCCATGTGAGGCCCAAAATACAGTGTGAGTTCCCCCCCTGTGCATGCACCCTGTCCTTCCTGCGCATACACACACATGTCCCCCACATGCGCACTGCATAAGTGCCAGAGACCTGAATGCCAGCTGACCAGTGGGAGGCATGAGCATTGGAGCTGGGCTTGGGGCGTGGCTGGCGTGCCCACAGAGAGCTCTGTGTGCTAAGAAATATCAAAATTCTGAAAAAGTATCATGCAGCATATATCACTTTTCTTTCTAAGAAAAGATATATTTTAAAGACATCCTCATTTTCCTTGAAGCACCTTTATATCTTCAAAGCATTGCAGAGTTAAAGTATTTATATACTAAAGGTAAGACATCAGGCCCGCTGATTAATAAATAGCCACTGCAGTTGCTTCATTATAGAATACAGAAACACAGAGTTGGAAGGGAACTTGGAAGTCTCATAGTCCAACCCCCTGCTCAAGCCATTCCACTCAGCAGAGTCGGTCGGTGGCTATCGACAACTGTTAGTGGCAGCTTTCCTTTGAAGTCTTTGAAACTGATGGGAAACTCTGCCCTGCCCAGCACACGAATGGATTTAGGTGTGTATTTTGTGGTTTCAGCTGCTGCCTTGTGATGGTGGGCATAAGCTGCTTCAGGGTTCCCGAGGCCATAATGGTGAAGGCAGAGCCAGTGCATCTCCATATCACATGGAAGTCCCTCTGTGGCCACGGTTATGTAGAATTTCTCCCCTTGCCCGGCATCAGAGTGATCTACTGTGTGGTATAGACCTTTGGTGTCTTGGTAATTGTAGTCGTCCCTTCGCCTGCCCCGTTGGCTCTGCCCTTGTCTCCCTGGTCCCATGGGTGGTCTAGAGGGGAATGAGGGGCAGCTATATCAACGGTTGAGTGGCTCTGCAAGCCTCTGCTATGTGGCCCCGCTTTTGGCAGCAGTGGCAAATGGCTTCTTTAAATTTGCAGGCTGCCCTGGTATGGCCCCCCAGGCAGCCATAACAGCGGCGCTTCTTTTGATCAAAGTCTCTGGGGCTCACCTTTCTTGTTGGATGTGGTACACATGGTCATTGTCATCGTTGTCATAGTCCTCTGGGACTTCGGTCCTCCAATTGGTCTGCCGATGGGTGCGATGGAGCCCACTGGTTTTCTGGATGTTGACTGCAAGGTTGAGGTGTGAGGGTGCGTAGTGCTCTTTCAACGCAGTTTGCAATGTTGTCCATGAAATGGATTCAATGTCTGCTGGTGCCACCAGGTTCTGTGCCATCTTGTATGTTTGTGGCCCGCAATATGTTAGGAAGAGAGCCCTCTTCCTGTTGTCCGGTAGATCCTGGAAATTGTTTGCCTCCAGGAACATTCGGAAACGAGACATGTAGGTTCACCATTCTTCTGTCTTCGGATCAAAGAAGGCTGGAGCTGGAGAAGTCTCGTTTGCCATCCTTTGGTTTGGCCGGAGCAGGTCGGAGTGTGCTTAAGATGGCTGTGGATGCCACAAGGTGCCTTTGTCCTGTTGTCTTCTTCAACCGTCTTCGTCTCCAGTGTCAGATTCGCACGGGAATGAAGAGTCGAGACATAGGAACCATTCAGCACCTTTATTCTCTATTAGCTAGAACTAATATGGACTGCTGGCAGGCTGTAGGGAAGACACTTTTAAGGGCTTCCCTGAAGCCTGCTAGCCATTGACAGCAGTTTATTTCTGCTGCCACTAGATTAGCCAATCAGCGGTGGCTATGCAAATTTATAGTCTGTACGTCAGTATGTAACAAATTTGTATCTAAAATGTCATATAATTCAATTAGCTTTAATAAATAAAATAAACCAAAAGAAAGCCTCATGCATTATATATAACATTGTCTTATACCGTAGCTTGAAAATGATACTATATGATACAACAATTAAATTTATGGATATTATTCCTAATCAATTGTTCTTTCTTCGTAAAATTGAAAAAAATTCCATTAATAGTGGGGGTCAAGCTCAAATTAATCTGATGTGATTCTTTAATTACTTTAATTCGCTTGTTGAGAAAAGTAGCACTGAAGTTTTCTTCCTTTCTTTTAGATTCTTGCCATCTACCTATTGCTACCACATGGTGTCATCCTTGCTCATAAAAAGCAAAGCAATTCTTGTTGCAGTCTTATTTTTTCTAAATTTCACAAGTATTAAACATCAATCTTTAACAATTGCCATAGTCCTGGTCACATTAATTAAACACAAAGGCTTGAATGTACCCAATCATGGCCCAAGCAAGACAGACATACATATATACTCAGCCTCAGAAATAGTCTCTCCTCCAGGTATTCAGACCTTCTTTCAGTTAATTTACAAAAAGTGCCTATTAGTTTACAATACAGTGACCCATCACAAGACTTTATTAACAAAGGCCAACACCGGTTGTTTTTTTTTAACCTATCCATTCTCATGTAGATAGACGCAAGTTAGCATGACTAGTCTGAGTCACTATATACTTTAAGAAAATAAGTGCTAAGGTTTTTTTTTTTAAGATTGATGTTCTTCAATTCAGCAGTAGTGCCCAGCATCACAGCAGAGCACAGCATGGCATGGCCAAATCCCAGTCTTTTTGTTTCCTCTTCTATATCCTTATTAGCACACTTTTTAGTAAATTATGTTTTTTTACTTTTGTCAGCTTAAAATTCTAACATAGCATTGCCTATGATCACGTTTACTGTATAACCAGTCAGTTATTAGGATAACTAACAAAAACGAAATTACTTGGAAAATAATATGAAGTAAGAAAATATTAAATTTGCTATCATTATTTGTGACAGAAAATAATTACATAAAGAGGAGTGGGCACAAAATTACATAAAATATATTCATAATTTATCGCAATCCCAAGTAAAGACAATACGCAAAGAAAATTGTCCAGATCAGGGGTGTCAAACTCATGGGCTGGGGGCTGGATGCGTCACATGCTGGCCACGCCCACCTTCATTTTAGCAAAAGGGGGAAAAAGTTGTGATCTGTCACGTGACGACAATGTGACAATGCAAGTTTGACACCCCTGGTCCTGATAATGAACAATGAGCTTACTGAAATTGAAAACTCTACAGAACATATCATGAAAAAAAATATATAGATGCTTGTTTGTTTAATGAAGCTGGTATTATAATTGTCATCAAATTAGAATAAATTGGGGAAATAATGTAAAAACTGTTTCTGCTGTCTATTTTATATATTCTGCTGCATATATATCAGTATTCATCTAACCTAGTATAGTACAATTATCAATATGGGATTTTCTTATTGCTGGATATTTCATGCCTTCTGTGTCTAATATCTGATATTCAAAGATAAATTGTATATTGGCATTCTGCATATCATAAACCCAGCATGCAAGCATGTTCTGAAAAACCTTCGTTATTCTCCTAAAGGATATGTGCTAAAAAATCTCATATGCACTAAAATATGTGCTAATAAATCCAATGAGGTGTCAAAATGCTATTCTAATTTTAATACCAAAGCTAAAGTTGAAATCCTATACAAACCTATTTAAAGTAAGTTTCAATAAACATAATGAGATTTAGTCCTGGCTAAGTTTGTAAATCCTATCCATTGTTGGGAACCCTCACAGGCAGAAGTTATTTTATCAGATCAGTATGAAAATTTAATAATAGCTTTGCAAAAATTAAAATGAAGTTTAGCAATTTTAAGGTAATTGCATTAATTGCATACAAGGAAGTTGCATTTCACATTAACATAAAAGACAAAAAGTTGAAGCAAATTCAAGAATGATAAACATATAAGCATATATACTTAAATTCTCTGGCCTGTGACTGTAATAAAAATTACTACTACTAAAATCCATGCAATTCCCTCCACAAGATGAATTTAAAGTGGTATAATATGGGAAATAATTAGTAAGGTTTTTTTATTACTCCTTCCCCAAAAGAGCTAAAATATACAGATGAAACTCAAAAAATTAGAATATTGTGCAAAAGCTCATTTATTTCAGTAATGCAACTTAAAAGGTGAAATGTAATACATGAGAGAGACTCATTATATGCAAGGCAAGATAGTTCAAGCTGTGATTTGTCATAATTGTGATGATTATGGGATACAACTCATGAAAACCCCAAATCCACCATCTCAGAAAATAAGTATTACGTGCAATCAATAAAACAAGGATTGTACATAGAACAATATCGGACCTCTGAAAAGTATAAGCATGCATATGTACTCAGTAGTTGGTTTGGGCCCCTTTTGCAGCAATTACTGCCTCAATGCGGTGTGGCATGGAAGCTATCAGCTTGTGGCACTGTTGAGATGTTATGGAAGACCAGAATGCTTCAATAGCTAATGATAATCTCAAAAAGCAGGAAGGGAGGAGTTTAAAGAAGAAAAGGTAATACAATAGAACCTCTGGTCACGAGTATAATTCATTCCATAACTTTAGTCGCAAACTGATTTGGTCGAACCCAAACCTAATTTTGGAAATTTGGTGCTTACAAAAAAAAAAAAAAAAGACACGGAAGGGGAAACCAGCTGCAAAAAAAAAAAAATGTGAATTTTTGGTCTAAATCTGATTTGGTTGTGGGCAGAAGCATTTGTAACAGAGTTCTAGTGTATATAATTGGTGTATGACTGGAGTGGAAGCATAAGTGGCTTGAAAACTGCAAAAAAAAGTATAAAGTGATATAACAAATAGCATAAGGTATGTTAGATTTAATTAATTTTCATTTTATTTTTTGGTCTGCTTTTATTTTATTTGTTTATTTTATTTTATTTTATTGCTTACTCCCTTAATCTTTTTCTGTGTTTGTGTAATGTTGCTAATGGAAATAGCATGATCAACATTTATATACGGTTCAGGGCAAACAGTTCTGTTCCTAAATTAGTTAAGCTGTTGAAAGGCTTCCAAAGTTATAGAAGACTACAGTTGATAAGAGCCGTTGATGAACATTAAACACCATGACAATGAAACTGTCATACTATTGGAGATACTTGAGTTTCATTGCTCAGTAGAATCTTTTCAGTGGCTGAAAAATGTAGTCAAATGCAAAGAAGGCAAGAAATATATCTCCTCCAGCTAAGGCAGGGGTGTCAAACTCATGGCCCACGGGCCAGATGCATCACACGCTGGCCATGCCCACCTCCGTTTTAGCAAAGGGGTAAAAAGTCACAATACATCATGTGATGACAACGTGATGCTGCGATTTGACACCCCTGAGTTAAGGGCATCTCTTAGGCATGGAGAGTTGCAAAACAGCTCCATGGTTCTTACATTTTGATTGTAAAATATGTTACAAATCTACAATATAATTTGTAAAAATGTTCCTGAAATGTAATTTTAGTCGAATAGTGGTTTTTTCCAGTAAATTTTGATATAGTTTATACTTTTAAAATATTATTTGGCTATTTATTTCAAGGGTAATCCTTTTTATTCTCTTCTGAGCAGTTTTTCCAAAGCTCTTATAACCCAGGATAAAGGGGAAAAAACTTCTATGGAAAGAAGCAGCAATAGTTGTAATGCCTGTATTACATGCAAGTGTGAGGTTACCTGCCAACAAAGTTGCTGAATGCATTACTATCATTATTTCTAAAGCAAATAAATATCACAGATTAATTCACAATCAAGGAATTACATGTATAGCAATTCAGGTTTTTTATCTGAATAATAAATAGTCATAATAGAAAAAATTAGGCATGGATATGTTAGTCAAAAGGAATATATGACTGTTAATATATTTTGAAAAATATGTGGATATGTTTTACAAATGTAACTAATTTAATATAAGAAATGCATTTAAATGTATAATGAAAGGACAGCTCTTTTAAAAGAGTTACTACAGAAAATAACTGTGCTTGTTTGATAATGTTATGTTATAAAATATCTCCATTTCCTCACACAATGAAATACATTATTATTTCAGTATCAAAAGCCTTTCATATTTATCTATATAGTCACCTGGAAAAGAATAAAGATTAGCTTTTGAGAAAAAAAGAACTTGGGTGAATTCTTTAGAGGAAAATGATATCAGAATTAGGCAATTAAATCCAGATAATATTGCTTTTGAGTTGTCCCTGATCAGAATGGCCAAATATAAAGTGGATAATTTCACATAATACTTCTGTCAGATTATACATTTCGTGGAAGAGTTCAGATTATATTTGAAAATGTATAACTAATATGCACATTTAATACTGTAGGATACTTGGTTGTAAATAGCTATACCAAGATGTTCCCTTTAAACTGTACATATAGATTACAAGTGATATTTGACTTAATCTCCCATAAAAAGTTGTGACAAAAACTGGCAGTTTTCTTTATTGATTACTGGCTTCTCCATTTAATCACGATACTTTATGAAGGCCCCTAAAGACAGTCTCGGTTAGGAAAGATACTAATTACTAAGGATGGGGTTTGAATTATTGGTCCGATGTTAATCTTGGAGTTAATCTGTGGTTATTTGGGTGCTCGTTGCTGGTGGAAAGGTGTTTTAGTCTTTTAGTTTTTCCCTTTTTTGGCTTGTTGATTTCTCTTTTGCATAGTATACAGATATTGTTGATGTGTCTATTGATGACTAATTTGTCAAAGCACCAAACTTCTAGAAATTCCCTAGCAGTTTTTGGATTTAGTAATAATAATAGCAACAGAGTTGGAAGGGACCTTTGAGGTTTTCTAGTCCAAACCCTTGCTTGGGCAAGAAACCCTACACTACTTCAGACAAATGGTTATCCAACATCTTCTTAAACCTTCCAGCGTTGGAGCATTCACAGCTTCTGGAGGCAAGCTGTTCCACTGATTAATTGTTCTAACTGTCAGGAAATTTCTCCTTAG
>JANHGD010003782.1:12694-22791 GCA_027560375.1 Imantodes cenchoa | reverse complement strand
GCTTGTGGGCATGACAGGGGAAGGATACTGCAAAATCTCCATTCCCACCCTACTCCACGGGAAGGATACTGCAAAATGCCCATTCCCTCCTCACTCCTGGGGGCCAGCCAGAGGTGGTATTTGCCGGTTTTCTGAACTACTCAAAATTTCCGCTACCAGTTCTCCAGATTTCATCACTGATAAAAACATATTGACTATGATTACGTATCATATTAGGCCATTAAGCATGGTTTCCGCAGTAGTTGAACTCATGTCCTCTAAGCAATAAATGAACCTTATGCTTCTTAGCTTGTTATTTTGGAAAGTGCTATCTTTGAAAACAGTTTTTATATGTTTAACTTTATTTTAGGAAAGTTTTAACTTTTGGAATGTATTTTTCCAAACTATATTGTATAGAAGATATCTTTTTCATTATTAGGTAAGAATTATTTTTATTTGAATAAAATATAAAAAGCCTTGTCATGTAATAAAGCAATTGGACCAACATCTTGCGGCTAGGGGAACCTTTGCACAGGTCTGCCTGGTGCGCCAATTGCTACTCTTCATGGAGCAGGAGGCTCTACATACAGTTACTCACGCCCTCATCACCTCACGGCTTGATTATTGTAATGCGCTCTACATGGGGCTACCCCTGAAAAGTGTTTGGAGACTGCAGCTAGTTCAAAATGCAGCTGCACGAGCTGTGGTGAATTTACCTAGATCACCCATATAACACCTATACTTCACCAGCTGCATTGGCTACCTATTGGTCTCTGGGCACAATTCAAGGTGTTGGTCATTACCTTTAAAGCCCTACATGGCACAGGCCCAGGTTATCTACGGGACCGTCTACTACCACATACCTCTCTACGACCGGTAAGATCCCACAGGTTGGTACTCCTCCGGGTCCTGTCAGCCAAACAATGTTGGCTGGCGGGACCACGGGGGAGAGCCTTCTCTGTGATGGCCCCGACACTTTGGAAACAACTCCCCCTGGAGATCCGGACCTCCCCCACCCTCCTGGCCTTCCGGAAAGCCCTTAAAACCTGGCTCTGCCGGCAAGCCTGGAGGAGTGGGATGGGGTAGAATTGGTTATCATCCCCCCCTTGTATGTGTGGATGAATGTATTAAATTTTTAAACTAATTTTGTTAATTGTTCATTTTCTGAGTCCTTCGGGAGTCGGGCAGCCTAGAAGTTGGAACAATAAATAAATAAATGAGGATGGTAAAATCATTGCTCCTGAAGCAAAAATTATTTCCAAATCCTAGTACCCTGTTCCAAGTAAAAATCTCTTCTGCAATATGTGACTTTTAATTTTGTTCTAGGTGTAAGCAGTTGGATGATTTCCTCATGGCTTTGTTGTACTATATTTCTTTTTATCTGGAGAAAATAACCCTGGAGATGAAACCCAAGTCTTTTATGGGGTGAGTAACTTACTTTTATGTTTTCCTAAGCAGACTCCCATAACTACAGGATGTACATAATATTGTATGGTAAAGTTTTGTACTAAGGCAAAGGTGTTCTCTTTCTTTAGAGTTTGTGCACTCAGAGGATTTGCCTGTTTGATCTTTACTAACTTGTGCAAAGAGCTTTCTCCATCAATGGAAGGTCTAGCATTTGGAGACTAGGTTGCTCAGAATACAATGTCCTTGTCCCATTTTACAGATCTGTACATAATTTTCAGTGTCAAAGATTCCAAATTTTGTAGCAAGAATGTAGATTTAGATTTAACTCAGAAGTGAAAATTTAATCAATTTGTGGGAGCAAGGACTTTCTAAGTGTAAATGAGTTAATTCTACCCTGAGAAACTCAGCTTGAAAAACAAGTTTCTAGCCCTTTGTGAATCTGAAATACCTGCTGAAGTCAGAGAAGAGGCTAAGAGAAGTTCTACTCATCAAGTTGGCTCCAGTGATATTGCTTTATGACCCGGGGGAAATAGCAAGTAGGACATAGTAATGTAGGTTACAGAATATACTCTTCTTAGCCCACAATTTGATAGCCTTGTAATTAATTTTTATTTTATTTAGCATGATGATAAAGATCTGCCTTGTTTAGGGAGGGATGGCTAGGACTCGGTGCTTCAAGGAATACCTGATATTAGGAAGCTCTCTACTTTAATTCTCTGTAGTCCTAATATCTCATTATGTGGGAAAGAGGTAATAATTCAAGAGAAGACAAAATAATTAATTAATTCCAGTCAGAGAAGACACAAGAATCAAGCTATATGGACAACAATGCTATGCAATCGGTCACCTTATATAATAGAGAGAATAGGTAAATTATGAAATGCTTTCAGGCTCTGTGTTCTCTTCTTGATGACCTTATGACAGACTTTCTGGTTAAAGCCATATATTTTGAAGTTCCACAGTGACTCCTGGAGCTCCATCCATATACTGTAGTTTTCATCCTCCCATTCCTTCATGACCTCATTCTTTCTTCAGGTATTTGTAGTGTTCTCTTTAAGATATTTCATTCAACAACCTCTTAATGGTCTACCTCTCCGATTCTCTATCCTTTGGTCATTTTGGGGTTTCTTCCACCACAACTTTGAAAATTGATATGATTTATCCAATCCTGTTTTAAAGGTGGTCAAGCCAATACCTGGATCTGGATTTGTATTTCTAGTGTACAAAAATGAATAACTACAGGTAGTCCTCGACTTACGCCCACAATTGAGCCCAAAATTTATGTTTCTAAGTGAGACGTTTGTTAAATGAGTTTTGCCCCATTTTGCAAGTGAATCACTGCAGTTGTTAAGTGAGTACCATGGTTGTTAAGTGAATCTGGCTTCCCATTGACTTTGCTTGTCAAAGGTCACAAAAGATGATTACATGAATCTGGGACACTGCAACCAACATAAATATGAGTCAGTTGCCAAGTGTCTGAATTTTGATCCCCTGACGATGGAGATGCTCCAGCAGCCATAAGTGTGAAAAATGGTCATAAGTCACTTTTTTCAGTGCTGTTGTAACTTCAAACGGTCACTAAATGAACTGTTGTAAGTCAAGGACTACCTGTAATAATGACCTGGCTGTTTCCCTGAAATATTCAATATTAAACTTAAAGTAAGGCTGAAAATCCTCTAGCTCATGTACCATGTTTAACTCTGGGCTTCCAACTTTAAGATAGACAAACAGAAATAGTTCTGGATAGCAATCATTGTTCCTAAGCTACCATTACAAGAAGTCAACTTATTGTTGAATGTTAGGGGATCATCTTAAAGGCTTTAAGTTATATAAAAACATAATCAATTATTGACAACGAAGTGGTGAACCCTGTTCTCTGAATGAGTTTGAGCAAAAGATGGTTCTCAAGGATGCTAGTTTGGATTCCTGCGCTGAACAAGGGATTGAACGATCTCCTCCAATTTTGACTCTGTGAACAGAGGGTTGTGGAAGTAATGGGTTCTAAATCCTGTTTCTTACTAGTTTGTGCTCGCGGCAAGCTTCTGAGCATGCACAGAAGCGTCCTGGGCGGGTGGGTGGAGCCTCTTCCCTCATTGCTACCGGTTCGTAGAACCAGGCTGTATCGGTAGCAACCCACCACTGGGCTGTGGGATGCATTCCAAAAGGGGGATGGGATTGAGACAAAAAGTATATAGGTTCAGAATGAAAAAAGTTGACTTAATCAATTTTAAATTTAATTACAATTAATATGAACATTCACCATGTATTTAACTATTTTTCCTGATGGATATCTTATGGCAGGACTGACCCTGATTTAGTTTACATTAAATTAGTTAATTTAGTTTAAACAATCCTGAAGGGTAATTTTGCATGATGAATTCAGTCATAGAATTCAGTCATTACTTGCATCAATAAATGTTTTATGCTGTGTTGGATCACAACTTCCAGCTTTTGTAATAATCCTGCTGGGATTTTGAAAATGTCAGCATTAATGTTTTTTTCCCATTCTCTTGACCTATGTAGGGCATTGTAGTACTAGCCTTTCTGCTTCTTGTTTGAGATGCATTGTAGTTCTACTATTAATGGTAATCTGGTATATATATATAAACCATTTAAATCATTGGAATCTTAATAAATTGGGTAGGTGACTTTTATGATGCGGTGTTTACAATGCTTTATTTTATTAACTCAGAAATTCCCAGTGTTGATAACATTTCTGGTTTTCTAATTGGGATTGGAAGATTGGAAATGCACTAAATGTGGGTTGAACAGCCTGGACCACATTTGACTCTACGTCTTTATTTGATTTGAAAAAGTGTCTGCAAATGATCATTTCAGAGCAATATATCTCTTCCTCTACAGTCTGCAGCATGTGGAGGGAAAGAACAAAGAAAAGAGATAAAGAGAAAAGGTGTCAAAAAAGAAGATAATGGGTAGCTCAACTCACCTTTTGCTTGTTTTATCAGACTTATCTATCAATATATATTCAGCTTTGTATAGATACGTTCAAGAAAATGTTCCCCAGAACAGAAATAAATTAAAAAGCCTTTAATTTATTTTATTTTTTGTCAAACAGAAAGCCCAGCATCCTAGAAAGAAAAGAAATGAAGGAAAACCAAATAAAGTTAGCAGTGACCAAAAAGCACCTTGCTGAAATGTACTGTATTCTTATCCTTGGACTGGGAATGTCTGATCAGCATCACATGGCTTGTGGAAAGTAAGGAAATGGTTGTGCGTAGAAAATATTTTGTGAGTGATTCCAAATGGATGTTTTCTCATACTGCCCATCAGAAGACCTGCACCTATTCTGTCTTTTCTTCATGAATATTTTTGTGTGTGGAAAGAAAGAAGTGGTGTGACAATGCACAAGGGTTATAAATCAACTTCCACCACCACATTTCATGAATGTGTGTGGGTAATTGCATGCTGAACTCTTCTCCTTCCAACATTAATTTGAAATACCTTTATACATTCTTGTTAACTTATCTGGTGTTAAATACCAACAATACATCATCTTATAACATTTTTCTTTTAAGTTACACTTTAATGTAAATTTTAAACCTTTTATTCACATATTTTCCCATTGTTGAAGCATGAAATTATATCCATAATTCCTTGCTCACTGAATCATGCAGTGCTTTACATGTTCATTTGCCAAATTAAAATTCAATAACAATTTATAATGTTTAGCAATAATATATTCATGACTATCACACAATAGGATTTCCAATTCATTTTTCACAAAACCAAACTCATAACTCTTTTTGTCTGCTTTAAATCTTTCTTTCAATTATAAATATGTAAACAAATGGCAGACATGTTCTGATTCTAACTCCTCCTTAGACTTAAGGATAGGATCACCAAAGTTAAAAGATATTATTTGACCATAAGTCCACCAGTCTGGCTTCACCACCATTTCTTGTCTAAAAAAAGCTTCTTGAGGCAACAAATGTGGGTTGTTTCCTGATAGGTAGCCCCAAATCCAGCAGCAACAAGCAGAACAAAACCCCAAAGTTTGCAATATTAAAACAAAGTTATTTGGTCAGGCATCTTCAGAGAAGTTGGAAAGGTAGAACCCAGCTAGAGTATATTTGTTTTTTAATGAACCAACACAGCAATGATTTTCTTAAGAAAATTAGTGATTGAAGCCTAATATTCCCATTATTCTCTGAAGGATAAGTTTCTGGTGATCAATGGGTAATGAGCCTTCCAGTTAGTAGGCAAACCTTTCAGTTTGGTTTCTGTCTTGTGTTTCATAATATAGCTCCAAAATCTTTAACACTGATTTTTCTGTCAGGATCTGAGGGAAACTGCCAGGTAGCCTGTTTATCGTGAATGCACTGTAAGGATCCAAAGAGGTGCAGGCATGTTTATTAGCAGCATTTTGCTATCAGATTGTAAAAGCACTTACAGTAGTCAGAGCCTTAGACTTGGAAAAAAAGTTTTAGTTGTCTAGATTGTTCATACTCTTCGTATGTATTGGACTGAAAAAAACAAAAGTCTCTTTTAAGTCACATTTAACTTATGGATTTCCATACAATTCTCTCGGCTGGGATATGGGAGTGATTTGCTGTTATCTTCTTCCAAAACAGTCTCTTTGATCTCACTACAGCCTACAGAACTGTGATCTCCTGTTGGTCTCTCATTGAAGTACCAAACGGTCCAATTCAGCTGAACTTTCTGAGATTAGTCAAAGTTGGCTAGATGCTGCTTCCCAACCTACTGGGGTTGTGCATATTGCAGTTGTATTACAAGTAATCCTTGACTTACAACAGTTCACTTAGTGACCATTCCAAGTCATTACGGCAGTGAAAAAAGTGACTTATGACCATTTTTCATTCTTATGACCATGTAGCATCCCCGTGGTCATGTGATTTACATTCGGATGCTTGACAACTGATTCCCATTTATGGCAGTTGCAGTGTCCCAGGATCACATGATCACCTTTTGCGACCTTCTGACAAGCGATGCCAATGGGGAAAGCAGATTCACTTAATGGTTAACTGCTGTGTAACTAACTTAACAATTGTGGCAAGAAAAGTCATAAAATGGGGCAAAACTCACTTAACAAATTTCTCACTTAGCAACATAAATTTTGGGGTCAATTGTGGTTGTACGTTGAGGACTACTTGTGTCTGCTTTAGCAAAAAAAAACACCAGACAAAACTGCTTAGCAAATTTACATGGCCACCCATCTCACCGAATCTGACTCTGGACAGCATACTACCAGCAACGATATGTTTAGAGCTATATCCTCATTTGCACTTAATTACAGCATAAATGTGGGTTTATCCCCTTAACATTGCTTTCACCTGGTCCCAGCCCATGAATGAAATGTGTACTTTAGACTTCCTTACATAACCTCCTCCTTTTTCTTCATACCATTCAAAAGCTGCTTCAGCATTTGTGAAATCATTACCTTGGAGGAAAGACAGATGAGAGATTGCAAACAGCAAATCAAGTTTGGACAATTTTCCACCTGCTCAAGGGTGTGGACTAGCATTGGGGCTTGGTACTGAGAAAAGGCCCTTTCATTAGTTTCCTTAACTTTTATGAATATCTGGGAAATACTTAACCTGAACTGAATTATTCAAGCCATGAAGTGCTATTTTAAATAATAACAACATGATATGTATTCTGAAAGAACATCTTGGGAAAGGGCGGCCTATAAATCCCAATAAATAAATAAATAAATAAATAAATCTGTATTATCTCTCAGCAACAATTTTGTGAAAGGTCACAATTAATGAGAAAATTATCACTGCCTATATATTCTACATGTTATTTTTCATAAATCTCACCATTTATAATTCACCCTCCTTCCTTCCCCTAGATTGGTTCATGTATATATAACGCATAACTCAGGATAATCCTTTGTGACTATCTTGAAGTGAATTCCTGTCCATGAAAACTTATAGATGGGTTAATCTTTAAAGTACTAATCGTTGCTTCATTTTTACTAAAGGAAGATAAAAATGAAAGCATACTGAACTAAGCTCCTTTCTAATGTATTCACATGCTTTTCCCCTTGTCTAATGAAGATTAATCTGGCAGGCAAGATACCCTCTGAGCCAATGTAAGCCTGGGGCACAAATCAAATATTGTCAGCAAGGCCAATGATTAGCAGAAAGACCAAGAAAGCAGTAGGGGATGCATGGTAAAGCAGCAAAAAGCAAAACAAAAAAATACCCTCCAAGACAAAATGATAAGAGAGGAAGATTCAAGGGCATACTATAGAAATAGTTGAGCAAATTAAACATTACGCAGGTGTCCTGTACAGTATTTTTCCTGTGAGATTAAATTTGGGTTGGTCACCAGGACCAGAAATTTACTCTTCTGGGCTTTTGAACTAATGCTGGAGCCCAGCATGAGTCCAAAAGCTCGGAAGAGTAAATCTGTGGCCCAGTGATCGAGTCAAATTCGATCTCGCATCATTATCCTGGGCCACGAAAAATTGGCCTTCATTCATGAGTATTCCCCTTTATTTAAAAGAAATGCTACCCATTTCCTTGCCTGCACCTTCTCTCATTTTTCCTAAAGACTAGGACGGGCAACCTTATAATTTTTTACACAGTGAGGACTACCTATTGAGTCAAAATCACATTACACATATGGGTATGGCTACATTAGGAGAATTTGGGGGATTTTCTTTGTTGTTTTACCCATGATTTGCTAACTTTAGATTTTAAAACTAAAATTTGTATGTTTCCCACATGAAGTGATATAAATCTGTGTTGTTAAAGTTTTCAGTAATCATGGTTAGAGAGGCCTCTTTGGTCTGCAAACCCTGACTTTCAGTATTGCATATAACCCAGATCACTGGTTGCTCATTTTTCATCTATACGTCAACTAAAAATGTATGGATCTTTTCTGTTCTTTTGTCTAGACTGCTATAAGAAATTTATGGCCAACAGCTTTGCTGATCCTGGCTTGTTGAATTGCCAAGGGACAGAATAAGAGTTACAAGACCCATTTTAAGAGTCCAAGTTGCTTGTTGCACACAAACTGCAAGATAAGATTGCAGAATGAACAGTTCCATTTCAGATTTTAAAGAGGTGGTGGTGATGAGAAGAATAGACACAGAAAGATAAATAAACAAGTACCAAGCACCTCTTAGTATAATACAATAAAATCATATCACAATAGTAAGGAAGATTTTAACCTGGTTCATCCCTAGTATGTTAGGATCCCCATTCTGTTCTCCCAAATATGTGGAGTTTAATTCTTAGAATTCTTAGCAATGGTAATGCCCTCTGGGGAATTCTAAGAGTTGAAGTCCATATCTCTAAGGGACCCTGGGGAAATCATGCTAGGAAATCATCTTTTTATCTGCAGGGAGGATATGTGAATGTGTATTTCGCATAGGAGGCAACAGCAGTACTATTTAATTTTGTCACCTTAAGATTTCATGATCTCACTGCACTATTGTTTGTGCTACATGTGTGAACTGGTCTAGAATGAGAAATCTGCTTGATTATTTGTGAGAGGCACCACAGCAGATTTGCAAAGCCAAACTAGGTGTGGTGTTGAAAGCTTCATAGAGAATAATTTCAGCTGTCAGAAACAATGAAGGAGTTGGATTTTAGACAACAATATTAATACATTTTCCACATCAAAATGTGAGAAACTCAGCACTCGTTTGTGGTTATAATGAAGGTAACTGAATGGGAAATAGTGTTGGGAGTTCTCAGCAAGTGAACGGAACGGAACCTGTTCCTTTCAGCAACCTCTCTTCCCAATAATTTTATTCTAATGAGGGTCTCATCCAATCAAGGTCTCATCTTGCCAGAGCATTCAGTGCAACTTTCCATGTATTGATTTTATTTTTAAAACCAGATCCCATTCTATCCCCTCCATACATTGTATAGCTAGTTATTTGTAAATATACAAAATGAACGCCACACCTTTTACCTGGCAATATTACCCAGGTGCACATTCAGCAACATTGGATTAAGCCAGCCTCATTGCTTGCGGTTGGGGAGTGTTCTTCCTTTTCTTGATTAGGCTGAAAGAACCATGCTGACTCGGTTGTTAATTTTAGGTGGAAACCCATCCCAGTGCTATGCATGCAAGAAGCTACATGAGTAAGGTTGTTTAGTGACCCGGCTGGAAAGTCTAGCTTTGAAGAATGGATTTCAGGAATTTAATTATTTCCCCACCCCAATCCACTCCCACCACATAGTTACAGAAAGGGAAAAGTTAAAAGTGAAGGGTGACTTGAAATAAATCCCCTGAGGAAGTAAGGGATCTTTCTAGTGGTCTAATGGGTAACCCAAAGGTGCTGTTCAAAAGGCAATTGGACTTCCCTGATTTTTTTCCTTGAAAACGTTTCACTTCTCACCCAAGAAGCTTCTTCACTTCTCTTGGATGAGAAGCGAAATGTTATTGAGGAAAAAACCAAGAAAGTCCAGTTGCCTTTTAGTCAGCACCTTTTGGACAACTGTGATCTGGATGATTGAGAACCTCCATAGATGTCTGATGGGTAAAGGAAAAGGTACAGTCTGTGAAGTCTAGAAACAATTTATAAAAATATTAAGAGAGAAACAATATTTTAGAATAAATTCTCTCCTCTCCCCAAGGAAAACCTTTGTTTCGGTGTACTGTGGATATGCAGAACACGCACGGTGCTAATATCACTTTACAATGCCTTGGTAAGGCCACACTTGGAATACTGCATTCAGTTTTGGTCGCCATGATGTAAAAAGGATGTT
>JANHGD010003780.1:89028-100507 GCA_027560375.1 Imantodes cenchoa | reverse complement strand
CAAAATCCCCATTCCCACCCCACCCTGGGGCCAGCCAGAGGTGGCATTTGCCGGTTCTCCGAACTACTCAAAATTTCTGCTACCGGTTCTCTAGAACCTGTCACAACCTGCTGGATTTCACCCCTGTTAATAAGGATGCAGCGTCTGAAGTTGTCTTTTTCCTGGTGTCTGTTTCAGCATCTGTTAGAGCTCGCTAGGAAAGGAGGATCAGATCTGTCTGTCAAGAGAAAATACTCAGCAGCTGCTTATGCTGCTGAAGAACGAGATAGACGAACACATCGGCGATACCTTAAAATCCTCAGGGAAGTTAAAGAAGAATGTGGAGACACCACGCTATCCTCTGATGAAGAAGGTACTACTAGTGTGGATTTGATAGATTAATTGAAACTTTCAGGTAGAGAATAAAGATCTCTCAACTGTGGCAGCTTTAAGATGGGGGCACTTCAACTCCCAGAAAGTGCTTTTTGATCACGTGTGGCTACTCCTCAATAATGTCTCCTTAAATTTCCTGTTCTACTTAGGAAATAAGCCCAAATCTATTTCTCTCAGCATGTTTTTCAACCAAAGTTACTGTTACAAAACATTATTTATTTTGAAGACTGTTACTTTTTCTATTGTTGCAATCAACTTACTAAAATAACATTGTTTCCTTAGAATTAGAGTCAGAAATAGATTTAACATAACATTCCTTGTTTCTTTGTGGTCCTTGAAGGGTATTAATACAGTTCTAACTTTTCTGATTTAAAGAAGTGAAATTGTCATGTTACTTAGATAGCTGATTATGTCTACTGGTTAAAAAAAAACCAGTTGTGCGCCCAGCATCCCTCTAAAAACCTGGACTGTTTTGTATTTCAGATTTGAGTTCTTGGATCCCAACCTCTCCAACTCACTGTTCAAGTCCTGCCCTTCCTCTCAGAGTAATACCCACTTTATCAACCCAAGACATGAAAACAGCAGGTGTTGTATTCTTAAACCATCTTGAAAAATTTCTCCATAGTAAAATTGTGCAAGATATTCATTTTTTATTGGGAAAACTAGTTTTTCTAGATTTTCTTTTTCTTTTCTTTTCTTTTTTTTAAAGCTGTTTTGCAAAAGCATCTTTTCTTACTCTGTGAGAGACAGTGGACAATTTTAATAGATATATGTAGGCAATAATTATGAGCCATGTTTTTTGAAGAAGAATAGTTGAAGAATATAGATGTATAAAAGAATAATGTAAATAATTATATATGTAATGGGACTGGATATATACATTATATTATTCACTGTGGTATAATTTTATGTAAATATATTCATATTTTAATAATAATGGGTTTGTTTGCCATCAGATAAATTGGATTTCGGCGAGAATAGCTTGAAGATGATGCTGAAGAAACACCATGAAAAGCGCAAACGGCAACCAGTAAGTTAAAAGGCAGTGAGATGGCTGCTCTTTAATATTTAGTTATTAGCACCATTTAAAGTAGCCAAGGACACTAATAGGCCTTTGACTTTCTTTCTCTCGGGCTAATATGTACTCAAACATCTTAAGTGGTTGAATGAGTTTTATTCCCACATTTATATGTATATGTCCTTACCTCAGTTGGGCATTTGTCTCATCCCATGAAAGGCTGTCAGGGTGTTGCTTCTTGCTGGTTTCTTTTTGCGGTAAACCTGATTTTTGTTTGCTCTCTTTTCTTCTGCATAGAATCACCCTGATCTGATGACAGGGGACCTGACCCTGAATGACATCATGACACGTGTGAATGCTGGCAGGAAGGGATCTTTGGCAGGTCAGTGAATCAGATGCAGCAAACTTGTGCCTTATCAGTGATTCAAACGAAAGTTTTTGCATTGCTCCAAAAAGATCCATGAGAATGAAAGGCAAAAAGGCAGAATGCCCAATATATTTGTAACCATGTAGATGTGTAACAACCACAGCTGTGATGTACAATTAGAGCTGCAATTTATTTGCATGTTCATTTTGGTATAAGTGCCACTGTACTTAAAATCTGCTTCCTGATAAGCATTCAAGTGTAAAGTTATGTGATTAAGGGGATTTTTAATTCTTGATGCATAGTAATAATACTTACGTTTCTACATTATTTTTAAAAAATTGTTTTGTAACTAAGCACATGTTTTTTCTCTCTTGTTTAAAAAAAAAAGCCTTGTTTGACCTTGCTGTCCTCAAAAAGAAAGTGAAGGAAAAGGAGGAGAAAAAGAAAAAGAAGCTAAAAGTGATTAAAACCGAGGTTGAAGATTTCTCTGAAACTCTTGGCAACTCTGAAGGGATCCCACCTGTTTCTCAAAACCCCTCCCCCATTCCTCCGCTCTGGGATCCCCCATCCCTCCCATCTGTTAAAGAAGAGTAAGTCACTTCCAAAGGGAATGGCGTGTAACTCCCCAAAATGTAAAATAAATTAATAGTTGTAATGAAGCCGGTTCTAGCCACATAAAGATTAATCACCATGGAAAATATTTTGCTCCCTCTAGCAAAGTTTCAAACTCAGTATGCCGTACATCAATTAATCTGTTTTAGGTTGCAACCTTGTCCGATAAATATAAATATGATCTGTAAGGCACAGATACAGGTTAGGTCAGCTTTCAACACACATTGCAACATCAAGTTACATCAAGTTACACTAGGCAAGAAAAACAAAATCCACAGGTACAGTATATGTGGTACCTTGCTCAACAATAGTAACTCTGAGAGGGATCTTGGAGTCCTAGTGATTTGATTTGATTTGATTTGATTTATTTAAATTTATATGCCGCCCAATCCTGAAGGACTCAGGGCAGCTCATAAAGTACTAGTGGACAACCATTTAAATATGAGCCAGCAGCGTGCAGCAGCTGCCAAAAAAGCCAACACAGTCCTAGGCTGCATTAACAGAGGGATAGAATCAAGATCACGTGAAGTGTTAATACTACTTTATAATGCCTTGGTAAAAGCACATTTGCAATACTGCATCCAGCTTTGGTCGCCACTATGTAAAAAGGATGTTGAGACACTAGAAAGAGTGCATAAAAGAGCAACAAAGATGATTAGGGTACTGGAAGCTAAAACATACAGAGAACAGTTGCTGGAATTGGGTATGTCGAGTTTAATGAAAAGAAAGAATGGGGTGACATGATAGCAGTGTTCCAATATCTAAGGGGCTGCCACCAAGAAGAGGGAGTCAAATTATTCTCCAGAGCACCTGAGGGCAACATAAAAAGCAATGGATGGAAACTAATAGGAGAGAAACAACCTAGAACAAAAGAGAACTTTCCTGAAAGTTAGAACAATTACTCAGTGGAACAACTTGTCTCCAGAAGTTGTGAATAGTCCAACACTAGAAGTTTTCAAGCAGAGATTGGACAATCATTTGTCTGAAATGGTATAGATTTCTTGCCTGAGCAGGGAGCGATTGGACTAGAAAATGACCAAGGTCCCTTCCAATTCTGTTATTCTGTTAACATCCATCATTCCTCCACTTCTGATGTAGATTTATTAGAATTCTTTCCTGGCCCCAGTTCCTTTTAAAATATAGCTCCAATTTTTGTGTGATTTAATATTTCTACACTTCTTTGAAATTTAATTAAAGAAGCAACTCTCCAGAGCTCACATGGCAGATGGTTCATGGAACTATATTTTCTCTGCTTATAGGTACTAGAAGTGTTTCAAAAGATATGATAGCAAGAGCTCTACTTTCCCTTTTTAATGGAGAAAAAAATGATCAGGCAAGTTTTAGATTCATCAGCTGAATCAAATAATAAATGAGAGCATCAAGTGAATTTCAGAGCTTCATTACTGGGAATGTCTATACCGAAATCCTGAGTTTCGTATCCTTTAGCTCACTTAACATTCTAGGTTGTTCAATGTTGCTGGCTAGGGAATTCTGGGAGTTGAAGTCTACACATCTAAAACTTAGCAAGGTTGATAAACACTACCCTAGAAGTCAGATTGCTATGGGCAATCATGAGGGAGCCAACTGAGTATGGTAAAAAATAAACATACATTCCAGAGTTTCTCATTCAAAAAATGCAAGAGAAAAATCATCTAGATGAGATAATGCCACAAGCCTTAGAGGCTACAAAAAATAATGACTATTTAGCACTTTTGTGGGAGTGCTAAAAATAAAAAAAATACCAGGAATGAGAGCTTCACTGGAGTGTTGATAGACTTCTCAGAAAAGAGCAGTAGCAAACTTTTTCTGTACTGAAGCCAAGAAAACTCTTTGTTTCTATGCGGTCACCAGAAGTCGAGCTTGATGTGAAAGTATTTTTACTTTTATAGTCACCTAAAAAGCCTGACTAGTTCATTTTTAGTTGCTGCAAGCCATACGGAGAGAAAGCTTTAGTGAAGCATCACTAACATAGATTGAGGATCGATGGGATGGTAGTTACATAACTGTGATTGGTTGGTCCAGGATGAAGGAACTGTTAGTCAGCATGGACTGAGTGCTGCTATGCAAGGGAATAGCTGTAAAAATAGCTCTTGATAACAAAACTAGTGAAAGTAAGACAACAAATTGGATGCATTCACGCAAAATGCTGAACCAGGTCTGTTCAAAACATAGGAAATATATTTGCTCAATATGCTTAAACTTGGTTATTATTGTATCTTTTCTGTTTTCTGTGTTTTAACATGTTATAGACCAGGGGTGTCAAACTCAATTGCACTGAGGGCCGCATGAGGGTTGTGTTCGACCTCGGTGGGCCGGGCTGGGTGTGGCCAGGGTAGGCGTGGGTTTGACACCCCTGTTATAGACACTCAGTCCATTTGGCTATTGTTCAGTACATTTTAGGGTTACCAGAACTTTAGCCTGCTGAAAGCTTTACCAATAACAGCAACAATGAAATGCTTCTTTCTTAATGTCTGAAGAAGCCCAAATATGGTAATCCTAGAGTTATGTGAACCTAAAAATGGGTTGAGTAACCAAGAGGGCTGGGTGAATAGAGCAACTTTGCATTACAAACATGAATCAATGTGATGCTTTGTTGTGCTCTGGGGAGTAAAATTTTGGGAGATTAGCTTCTGAGGCTCTGAGAGCTCAAAATGACTTTAGTGGCAAACAATGACCCTTTGAAACAGGACACAATTCACAGAAGTTGGGACAAACTGTTTCCTTGAGGAGTATTTTTTTAAATCTAAAAACTACATTGACCTTTGAGGCAGGAGTTGCGTGCCTGCCTCCCTCAAATAGCACGATAAAATGGTGGAATAATATATAAATAAATAAAGCCAAAACCTGAGTAGAGTCTGTAGAAAAATGATTGATTAATTAAATCATTTATTAGTTGCTCATATGATTGTGACAAGCTCCAACTGGCTTGCCATACCTGGGGCAGAGGGGGAAAGGCAGAAACTGCCGTGGTGGCAGGAATAGCTGCGCAGTGCAGCAATGACCTGTGTGGTGATGAGGTGCCCAGCTGGGGTGGCGTCAGCAGGCTGGGGTGCAGAAGCAAGAGGGCGGTGGCGGCATTCTCATACCCCCCCGTACAGCTGACTGGTGGCTTTCTGGAACCCAGCTTGCTAGCGCCAGATGCAACACGTGCGGGGCAAAGCAGTCGGAGGCTGGTCGCCTATGCACCGGTTGGTGAATTGCTTTGCTAATGCAGAAGAGAATGCCGACACTGGATGCTGAATGTATGGGTGGGACTGCTCCATACTCATTTGTGCTCATCAGGCCTCAACTTTGCAACTTTGCAACGAACTGCTCCGTACTCATTTGTGCTCATCAGGCCTCAGGCTTGAATAAACCTGTATCAAACAATTCCAGAGTTTGTTTCTGCTTTCATCAGGCTTGGGGATTTGGACAAGTGAGAGGAAGTCAGCACTCCCATATCTTCACAGCACTTGTAGACTGGCTGGTCCTCTCGAAGGAACGTAGATGATAGGTGATGGCAGAGGGGCAGGAGCCTGTGCTGGATGTGGGATCTGGGGGGAGCTGGTGATGATGGAGGAGCTTGTGCCAGTTGCAGTGGGGAACAGTGGTCAGCCTACAGTACAGCCAAAGGCACGTGACGTACAAGCCACCATGCAGCACATTGAAGGCCGACCGGGTCTGGAGGTGAAACAGGAGCCCAGCTCCTCCGAAGAGTGGTGGCACAGCTCAGCTGTGGGTGGGGGAACAGCCTGTAGGCTACCTACCCCGGGAGTCCATGGTGCCAAGCAGTCTGAGTGGTGAGAGAGAAAGCTGATGGATAACAACAAGGGCGAATGGAGTTATTGATGGCTCCGGGAAGCTACACCATGGAGGTACTATGGGAGCGGTTTGAAGAGGCCAGCGTCTGGGACATTCCTCCCTGGTCTGTTTTTTCCTGGAACGTGATTCCTGAGGGAGTTGGGAGTTGGCAGGATCACCGGTCAGGGTTTCAGCCAGGTCCGGTGCCAGAGATCCGATTCCGTTTGGACAGTCCAAGGCTGTGGTTGGATGCCTGACCTCGTTACACCCAGGAGGCTCTGCATGTGATGGCATTGGACCATGGCTCAGGCCAGATTGCGCAGGGTTTCACAGGGCCAATGGGGTTTTGGTCATAGCCAATGCCCTGGGGTCCTCCAGCTTTACAAGCAAATTTCAGTGGGAACCCAAACTGCCTGGCATTGTTCCTTAGCCAAGCCATTAGCCACTTGGACCAGTATGCCTGCTTTTATGCATTGAAGTGGGCCATGATGGTGGTAGTAACGGTTGCATTGGAGGGGGAAGTGGCTGAGTGAGTGGCGGACTTGCACAGTGAGCATGCCCAGAAGTTGGCAGATGCAGGAATATGTCTGTTTCGAAAGACAGAACCCAAGCCCAGCAAGCAGAAAGAGATCTCCTGGTGCTAATCCAAAGGGCTCGGCCAGTGGTAGAATACATCTGTGAGTTCCGCCGAGTAGCCAGTAAACTGTGTGCTTGGCCGGAGTGGTTGCTGGTTCATCAGTTCTGGATGGAGCTGGACCGAGAGTTACATCAAGCCTGTGTTTACCAGAGTATCCCACATAGGCTGTGGGATTGGTTCCAGCCGTCATTGACCTTGATGTGGGATTGCATGAATTTCTGCCCTGGGGGGGGATGCAGGTACCAGGCCTCGGGGGTTTGTGGAGAGAGCAACTGCAGGGCCCTGTGTGGCCACTACCCTGGTTGTGACCCCCTCAGGCAGAACCAGATGGCAGATGCTCTGGTGTTTTCAGTGCCAGAAGCTGAGTCATTGAGCGGCCAAGTGCCTGGCCCCTCCTCCGCAGGTAAAAGGAACCTCTGGGAGGCCAACGAACTCAACCCGACAAAGCCAGGAGAAGTCCAGGGCAGTGTGTCAAGCGGGGTTACCAGGCCAAGAAGATGCCGAGAAGGGTGAGGCACCAGCAGCAGCGAAATATCCATTGGTGATCTATAATAGCGGGGATGACATGCAAGAAGATCCGATGATAAGTGGGCCCATGCATCCCTTCATCATTCCCGTGACCATGATGGGTCCTCAGTCAGGCTGGTGCAGAGAGTATGGGGCCCTGATAGATACGGAGTGCACAAGGTACTTAATCAGCAGGTCATGGCCATTGAACTCGGGTTACAGAGGATTCATACAGCCAGCACGGTTGAAGATTGTGGCTCCCGTTACTCTTTAAAGAGAAGAAGGACAGGACCTTGCACTTATGTGTAGATTTCCATGGCATTAACAGGATTTGCATAGAAAACATGTACCCCCTTCCGCTGATGAAGGACATGTTGGCCCATTTAGCGAAGGGTAGGATCTTTACGAAACTAGATCTGAGGGAGGCGTACTACCGGGTTAGAGTGAAGCAGGGGGATGAATGGAAGACAGCTTTTAACTGCCCCCTGGGGAGTTATCAGTTCCAAGTAATGTCATTTGTACTACAGGGAGCCCCTGCGGTATTAATGCAACTGATCAATGATGAATTGCATGAACATCTATACCATGGGGTGCTGGTGTATCAGAATGATATTTTGATCTATACTACCACCATGGGAGAGCATACCCAGCTGGTACAGCAAGTGCTGCAGAAACTATTGGCAGCAAACCTGTAAGTGAAGCCTGCTACTGCTAAGCCCCAACCTGACCAGCCACTCCCATGGACAATGGACTGTCTATGGGCCTTTGAGGCTCTAAAGGCTCTGTTCACAAAGGGGCCCATCCTGCAAAATCCAGACCCTGAATGGCCATTAATAATCCAGGGCAAGGCCAGTGATGTGGCTGTAGGTGCCGTCCTTCTGCAGACAAATGCACAGGGGCAATTGCTACCCTGCGCATACATGTCAGAAAATTGATGGAGACTGAGAGAGCATGGGTGATCTGGGAGAAGGAGGCCTTTGTAGATTTTGGTAACATGGCGGCATTTCCTGGAGGGTGCCAGGAACCTGTTCAAGGTTTGGATGGACCATAAGAACCTTGAGGCCCTGCAAAGCCCTCGTTGCTTGTCCCTGAAGCAGATCTGGTGGGCACAATATTTCCAATGGTTCTGCTTTACCATCAAATATATCCCAGCAGGAAAAAACTTCATGGCAGATGCCCTATCATGGATGCCCCAATATAATAGCCTGCCAGGAAGAAGTAGTTCAAGCCATAATGCCGCCTTATCCGCAATGGGTGGCTCATGTGCAGAGTGCTGCAGGCGATCTAATGCAGGAGATGCAGAATGCATTACGGGGCGATCCATGGTTCTTGGAGCATCCTATTACTAACCCAACAAGATGGATTGGCATGCAAGGGCGATAAACAAGGGCAATAAACTATAAGTCCCATTGACCCTGCGGGAGAAGGTGCTTCACAGGTGCCATGACATCAAAGAGGCCAACCATTTCAGACTGCTCAAGACCCTACACCTTGCCAAACGTCAGTTCTGGTGGCCTCAGATGAAAGCAGGTGTAGAAGTCTGCATGAAAAGCTGTCCTGTCTATGCAGCTTCAAAGCATCAGGTGGGGAAGCCTCCTGGTTTGTTACAGGTGGTGGTGGACTGAACCCAACCTTGGGAGAACATAGCAATGGATTTTGTTGTGGAGCTGCCGGAGAACAACAGCCATACCGTTATATGGACTATTATCGATCTCTTCTCCAAAAAGACCGATTTTGTACCATGTTCCAGATTGCCATCTGCACAGAAACTGGCCAAATTATTCATCACCCACAGGATGCCTTGGCGGATAATAGTGGATCGGGGGTGCAAAGTTCTGGCAGGAGTTTGTCCAGAGGATCGGTTCTTCTCAGGGTCTTAGCTCAGCTTTCCATCCAAGTAGCAATGGGGCAGCTGAGCGGCCTAATGCCATGGTAGAGCGGTACCTCAGATGTTATCTCACCTACCAGCAGACCAATTGGGCAGATCTTCTGCCATTTGCGGAAGTGGCATACAACAACGCAGTGCACAGTAGCACTGGCTTCACCTCATTCCAGGTGGTCAACGAGTTAGACTTCATGCCTATTCCCGAGTATCTGTAGGAACCACCCTCCCCTTGCTAGCCCATTGAGTGGATGGGTACCATACAAGGCTTATGGAGCACCATCAAAACAGCACTAACAAAAGCAGCAGAGGAATACAAAGCCCAAGCAGACAAAAAGCAGGCCCCACACAAACACTTTCCCTCCCCTAAGGTGGGAGGGAAAGTATATCTCTCAACTAAATATCTTTTGTTGAAAATACCCCGTAAGAAACTGAGCCCAAAGTTTCTTTGTCCTTTTCCCATAGTGAGGGTGATAGATCCAGTCACAGTGGAGTTGAAACTGTCTCGCTTTTTAGGATGTATTCACCCAGTGTTCCACAGCAGTTTGCTAAAGCCATTAGAGGACGCCCAAATCAGGGTCCCACCACAGCCGCCAGGACCCATTGGTGATGATCAATATGAAATTGATTGAATACTAGATTCCTGAGTCCACAGGAGTCGAGTACAATACATGGTGCGGTGGAAAGGGTACCCTTCAACAGAGGCCACCTGGGTGGCAGAGAAGGATATGCAGGCCACTCAACTAATCCAAAAGTTCCACAAGATCTATTCTCACAAACCAGGGGGGAGGGATGGAAACCTGGCACTCATGGACAACTGTGATTAATATGTATATGTTTACTGTCTTCCAGATGAGGCCCTGGTGGGGGGAGCCGCCTGTCAAGCCCATACCGGCTTGCCATACCTGCGGGGGGAGGAGGGAAGGCAGAAACTGCAGTGACGGCAGGAACAGCCGTGTGGTACAGTGATGACCTGAGTAGTGACGAGGCGCCCAGCTAAGTGGCATTGGTCACAGTGGCTGCAGAAGCGAGATGGTGGTGGTGGCATTCTCACCCCTCCAAACAGCTGACTGGCAGCTTTCTGGAACCCAGCTGGCTGGCACCAGATGCAACAGTGAAGCGGTCAGAGGCCAGATGGAGGCTGGTCACCTCTGCACCAGATGGTGGATTGCTTTGCTAATGCGGAAGAGAATGCCGACGCCGGATGCTGGTTGCATAGGTGGAACTGAGGGGCATGGCCCCGCCTATATAGAGTGCTGGGAGGCAGTAGCTCCCAGCGATGACTTTGCAACTTTGCAACAAACTGCTATATACTCATTTGTGCCAGGCCTCAGGCTTGAATAAACCTGTATCAAATGATCCCAGACCTTGTTTGTTTCTACGTTCGTCAGGCCTGGGGATTTGGACAAGTGAGAGATTGCTTATCACATTCAGAGTTGCAGTTTTCTGGCACACGAAGAGCTTACGTCTAGGTTTTTCTGGAGCCACCTGAAGTCCTGAAACTTGTACATCTCTGCTCTATATAAACACAAACATTTTGCACTTGATGTGGGGGTCATTGGCCACTTTGCAATTATTAAAGATATGCTCTGTTCAGGTACTCTTTTGATGTAAATAACTTCAGTGGGAGAGTGTGTGATCGCCGCCCTTCCTCTGGGATCCCTTGTTTGGTCAAGCAGCTCATGCAACCTATGAGCTAGAAGCATAATTGTAAGAAAAAGGCCCGCTAAACATCCCATAATTGTAGGACCTGATTTGGAAGGAGCCATTTAAGGTCACAGAATCTCACACCGTGCTTAGTGCAGGAATTCATGAGTTTCTTCCTTAATATTTAGCCTAACACTTTGGTAACTACTTTTTCCATACACACCCCATTCTTTTGAAGAAAAAGCAAGCTGGCCTTTTACCACTTACAATTGTGAAAATAAGATGCAAGCAATGCTTTGTTATTAGCAAACACACCAGCCTCTTGTTTTGGATAAACTTCTGCTTCCCTTGCCTCTTGTTCTCGTTCTGCAGCCTCTTTCGAGTTTGTGCTGCCTTAATGCTTCAGTACTTAGAATTCCCAGCTAGCATAGCAGTCTCAGTGCATGGGAAGCTCATGTTCCATTATTGCTTTTCAGATTCCTTCTTCTCAACCACCTCCCTGCTATGTGATGCAGGGGCGGGTTGTACTTACCTGCTGCTACCGGAGCTGGCTGTGCACGCAGCCCGACATTGCGAGTGGGCGCGCCCCCCTACTTGCGCGATTTTTGGCTTCTGCACATGCACAGAAGCCGAAATCTCACACGGGGATGTTTGGCC
>JANHGD010003779.1:100110-111921 GCA_027560375.1 Imantodes cenchoa | reverse complement strand
AAGAGTCGTGGCATTATATTATAGGTTTTCATCCATCTATCTTGTGAGACAATGCAGTGCTCCGACAATCATTATCCAGAGTATTTTCAATCAAAAGTGATAGCGCTCTTAATAAGAATTTAAATCAGCGGTGGGTTGCTCCCGCTTCAGGCTGGTTCTGTGAACCGGTAGTGGCGGCGGGGGCGGGAGGCTCCGCCCACCCACCCAGGATGCTTCTGCGCATCTGCGTAAGTCATGCGCGCAAGCACACAAGCGAACCGGTAGCAACGGTTTTAGAACCCGCTACTGATTTAAATAGGTTGGTTCTAAATAGGAGAGTGCTATGAACTTAACTTAAAAGAGAGGATAAATCACAGAATTCCTACGACGGTTTGTAAGTTTCATAGCACCTGGTTTGAAATAAATATGGCATGCTCATTTTTCCACTTGGTGTATTTGATTCTTAATTAATATCCTAAGGCTTAGGATCGTGGTGGCCAACTATGGCACATGTGCCACAAGTGGCACGCGGAGCCATATCTGCTGGCACACGAACCGTTGCCCTAACTCTGGTCCAGTGTGCATGTGTACACCTGCCAGCTGATTTTCAGCTCGCGCTGAGGCTCTGGGAGGACGTTGTCAGCCTCCACAGGGCAGGGGAGGGCATTTTCACCCTCCCCAGGCTCCAAGAAAGCCTCTGGAGGCTGGGGAGGGCAAAAAATGGGCCTACCTGGCCCACCGGAAGTTGGGAAACAGGGGAGCGGGGGGATTGTGCGCACAGGCACGGCGGGCAGGGCAGCATGGGGGTTTTCATGTGCACGTTTGCAGGTGACAGGTGGCATTGAATTATTGGTGTGGGCACTCATGCACACGTGATAGTGTGCGGGCGCCTTTTTCGGCACCCATGGAAAAAAAGATTCGCCCTGATCTAAAGGCTCTGTGTGCTGTGTTTTGCTCCTGGATATCTCATAACACTAGTTACGCTGCAAAACTCTGACAAAAATCTGTGCCTTAGGTGTTCACAATGAAGATCCTCACTCAAATGAAGAGTAATTTGAAACTAACAAATATTTTCTTTTTTGCTATATGACAGCTAGTTAGAAGATTATATTTAACAAGGAGTAGGATTACTTTCAAAATGATTCATTCAACAAGTATATATTTAAACTAACTCAGACACAGCAATTGCTTCCCGACAAATATATGATTATATTAAATGCAGAAGTGAAATTACACTTCTTTATTTTGGTCACTTTTTCAATCATTATTCCAGGTTATGTTTAGAAATTGGAAGCTTATGAAATATCACACCAGGGGTGGGTTCCTCCCAGTTCAGACCAGTTTACCCGAACCTGTAGTGACCCGCTGGTGATGTCATGATATCACTGAACCGGATTGGCCGGTGCCGGTCCATGGACCCCGCCATCTTTTTTTTGAATTTTGTTTTTAAAAAATCTTCTGTGTATGCGCAGAAGCCGAGTTTCTGGCACTGCGCATGCGTCACCATTTTGGTTTTGCCATTTGTTGGGTTTTTAAAATTTTTGGGGGGTGTGTGGTTGCACTGCGCATGCGCATAAAGCACATGCGTGCCCACAAGCCCCGGCCATGTGGCGCGGGAGGAAGCGAACCAGCAGTGAGGGAAGTTGGAACCTACCCCTGTATCACATCCTTTCACAGTTAAATATTTTCATACTTCATAGTTAACTTATTCTGAGATACAAGAAATACTGAATTTAAACTACTTTAAAAAATAAACAACCCCCCACCATACACTTCTGATGCAGAACTAGGTTTTAGTGCCAGCCCTCAGTTACAGTGCATGAAATAATAATAATGTTGATGATGTGTTAAATAAATGCAAAATTTCACTTTCCAAAAACTATGCAACTTACAATAGTAGCGCATCTTGAACAGTCCAGCATCAACAGTTGACTACAGACAGGGAGGAATTCTAGATACATATTTTTTTTACTTTCAAATTGAAACACTAGGACACAAAACAAGTGGAATACATGTTGGCCCAGCAACTCGATTCAATTGGCCATTATGTGTGAAGAAGACTATGGAACAAAGGCACAAGGATTCCCATCTACAGTTGGACAAGCGGAAGATGGATAAGACCACAATTTGCCACCAGCCTACATTAAAAAAAACATTGGTAGGAAGTTAGCACCCACCCCTCTCCTTAAATATTTTAGGAAATATCAAAAAGGCCAGAATATTATATTTCCCTGGATGAGAAATGGAGAAACATGTTTCTAGGCAGGAAACAGACTCAGCCTGCACCCTCCTCAATATCCCCCAGCAGATATCTGCACTCAAGAGATAAAGAGATAGCTAGGCCTATTCATAGGCAAATGCCCTCATCCAAGATCCAGCAAAGGTAGGATTAGCCCTTTACCCACCTAGCAACAGAACTCACCACATATCCTGACTCAATGTATTTGGCAGAACCCAGAAGATGGGGCCTTTTCTGCCATGGCGCCTGCCCTGTGGAATATCATCTCTCCCCCCCACCCCCAGTCCAGAAGGCCTTCAAACCATGGCTATATCAGCAGGCCTGGGGAATCTCACAGAAATGGTGATACAAGGAGATGGCTGCATTATTTTTTAACGTCTCTTGGTATTAATAATGTTGATTTTTTAAAAAAAAATACTGCTATACTAGTTTTAGTATTATCCCTGTGAGAAGGGTAACTATAGAAATATAAATAAATACACGCTTTTATGATGGTTCCTCAGTGCTAGGTGTTATTTCTTACGTTGGTTACATTTTTTTCTGTTTAGCTTTTAACCTTATTACTGTTCTGGATCTAGGTAAGCTGCTCAGAGTCAGACCTGATTAGAATAGCGTATGAGCCTAGTAAAATAAATAAATTCCCTAAAGCAGCTGTGCCTTTTCTTAGGATCATGTATCTGCCCTCCTGTTCTCCCTAACCATATTGATTACCCTCTTTTATCCACCCTTGGAGCATGAAGAGTTATAAGAAATTAATCAGGCTATTCGTTCCAGAACTTTAGTCTTAGTTCAGCAGAATAGACTTGCCTATGTTAACTTCATTGCTGGTTATGATTGGAGAAGGAGGTTAGATGTGAAAAGATGATTTGCTAGATAAGGACCTGACTCGACAAAACAGTGCCATGCCTGTTGTTTTACACCATTAGTGGCATTTGAAAAATAGATTGCGATGCCGCATTGATTCTACAGAACCTTAAGATTTCTCAGTATTTCCCAGATTTCTGGAAAGACAGCTTGCCTGTCATTTATTAATATGCCTGCGTGGTGCACAGCCAGAATTTTAAATAGCTTATAGACTTCACTCTTGGTTGCTCAGAACTGCAATAAACCCCTGCAGGCTTTGGCCAGTGCTCTTTATATCCTGGAACATGCTCAGAATCCTGTCCAGTGCTTAAGAATTAAGTGGCAGGTATGGGTCAGTGCGGAAGATTTTGAAAGCTTCTGTGGTGGAGGACACATTCTTCGAACGACATTTGCCACGGGTGCTGTGTAACAATGAAGAAAATATTAAGTGGGGTGTGTGACGGGAGATCCATCCTTGCTTCAATTTTCGAGCGGTGTTTCTTTTTTGCTTTCTTACATCTCAGCAACCTCCATCTTAAAAAGGCAGAAACAGCTGCGTAGAAAGAACGTGCGCTTCGACCAGGTGACCGTGTACTACTTTGCAAGGCGTCAGGGATTTACCAGCGTTCCTAGCCAAGGGGGAAGTTCCCTGGGCATGGCCCAGCGGCATAACTCTGTCCGCAGGTACACCCTTGGTGAATTTGCCCAAGAGCAGGAAGTGAATCACCGTGAGATCCTTCGAGAACACCTGAAGGAGGAGAAGCTTCACGCCAAGAAAATGAAGGTAGGCTTTTGGCGGGCATAAAAATCCTTTTTGGTCACCCATTTGCAGAGTTTTTGGTGCTGCAGCTTGACCCTATTTTGATGCATAGGTAGCGAATCTAGCAAGGTTGGGAACTGATTTTGAATGCCTGTAATCCTTTTCCCAATTATTTGATATGGTGATTTCATATCAGGCCTACCTGTGGTAGAGAAGACTTAGACTATGGGTGTCAAGCTTGCCGCATCACGTTACTGTCACATGACGTATCACGACTTTTTTCCCTTTGCGGAGCTGGGGTGGGCTTGACACATCTGGCCCGTGGGCCACCCACCAGTTTGACACCCCTGAACTAGACGATCATATGGTTCTTCGGTGCATTTGCCTAGAATCTTATTTGTCTGTCTCTACAGTTATTAAGAAATAGTATTCCAAATATGCGCTTCTGATTATTTTACATTTTGGTTTTCCTTCCTGTCTACTCCATTATGTTAATTCTGCGCCCCAAACCGAAGCCCATTTTTCCCCTGGATTTCCCCATATTTCATAGACTAGATACAGCCCTCCATCTGGATTGGCATATGAGAAATGCCGCTGGTAATGTGAAAATGAGCGTTGAAGAATTTCTTCTTGAAGTGAATATGAAGTTGACAAGAGCTTTCCCTCTGGGGCTTGATGAGGAAGGGTCAGAGATGAGCTTTCTGAGGAAAAGCTAAGGATTTCCCCGCATCCAGTCTGCTCCCATAGAGAGGGACTCCTCCGGGTGCCGTCGGCCAAACAGTGTCGGCTGGCGGCCCCCAGGGGGAGAGCCTTCTCTGTGGGGGCAGTAACATTATGGAATGACCTCCCTCCAGAACTCCGACGTCTCCCCGATCTGACAACTTTCTGCCGGGAATTGAAAACATGCCTATTCCGCCAAGCAGGCCTAGCAGATTAGCAAATTTTAGAATAAGGGAAATGATTTTAGATAGGGGTAGTTTTAGCAGCCATAACACTTATTTAATCTATTTTTAAAATGTTATTTATTGTATTTATTGTTTAATCATGTTTTTATCCTGGCTGTGAACCGCCCTGAGTCCTTCAGGAGTAGGGCGGTATATAAATATAATATAATCAAATCAAATCAAATCAACTTGCTAACTGCCATTTTATGAGCTTTTACTAAGCTGGTCTTGTTTTCCCCTTGAACTTGCTATGGTAGAATAGAATTTTGGAAATAATTTTTCAAATAGTCAAGAGGCATTGTGACCTAGTTGTTTTGTTTCTTCAAGCTTCAGGTTTCACCGTGTTTTGGAGACTCAGTTTTTTCTTTACTTTGATCAGTAAGATATTACCAAGTATAAAACAGTGGTAGCTTATGGTTATCTTCAGGTTTAATCTTCAGATATTAAAAATTCAGTCTCACCAGCAAGTTATTATTCAGCTACACACATTTGCAAACATTTTTGTTGACATTAACATTGTAAATGATCATTAAAAGAATCCCATTCAACTTGGTACCTTTCAGATGTTTGGGACTACCAGCACCTATTATTTTCAGATAGTGAAATTATGACAAATGTAGTCTAAAATATATAGATGGTACCCTACGGGGAAGTGATAATTTTTTTCTAAGCAGAAACTAGATTTAAATATTATATTCAGCCTCTCTATTTTCTCAAAAGGGTGAGTAGTATAGATAGTATATCTATAACTTGCTAGAAAGTATGATATACTGTAAAACTTGCACTTCAAATTCTTTCTTAACAATAGGTATAATTACTAGATAGTAAATCCAAGCCTTATTTCTAAAAATTAATGAACCCCTCCTCCTCCTTCTCCTCTTCCTCCTCCTCTTTCAAAACCAAGAACCTGTGTTTTGATAACCATCAGAAATAGGGGCCAGGGAAACAGGCTGTTACTAAATTATCAAAGCAAGCTGGGTATAATCATAAAACCATAATTATTTTCAATGTAGTGGAAATATAAATACAAAACATATATTTAATCAAAACAGGCCTGACAGAAAATAAAGCTAGATACTTTTAATAGAACATTAAGATGTTGCTATTCTGTACAGAGTAGAAATATTGCAGACATATTTTATACTAACAAAATTTAGCCAACTACATTTCAGAGAGTGAACCCTTGGGTGTTTTGCTCTTTATAACATACATAAATAGTTTTTGAAGTTTAGTTGCAGAACCAATATATCCTACATCTCTCTTTCTTTCATGTAATGACTCTGAGTCCTTAGGGGGTGACAAAAAATAGTTTCATTTGCTGGGTCTTGAATTTCAGTGATTTTTGGCCTATAATTTTGTGATAGACAGGTGCAATATTACTTTATAATTTATGTCCAATAGTGTCAAGAATAAATTTGTGATATGGTTGAGAGTATAATGATTTTTTTTAATTTTTAAAAAATTATATAGCTGATTCATTGTTAATAAAAACCATTAGAATAGTAGAAAGTACTTTTCTGTCTCTAGGAGCACATGGTCAAGACTTTGTCATTATAAAACAAACAAACAAAAAGGGTTAGGAGGGAGGTGGGAAATAAGAAAAGAAGGAAAGATGGAAAGAAAAAAGGAGAGGAGAGGAGAGGAGAGGAAGGAAGGAAGGAAGGAAGGAAGGAAGGAAGAAGGAAGGAGGAAGGAGGAAGGAAGGAAGGAAGGAAGGAAGGAAGGAAGGAAGGAAGGAAGGAAGGATTTAGAAATCATGCAACCAGCAAAGTTCTTTAAAAAAGCCATTGAAAGGATCAGAAAATTTGATCTAAAATTTATTTAGATAATCAACAGGGCATAATTTGGATCTACTAAACCACAGAGAATTCTCAGGATAGGCACAGCAGTAACATAAAGCAAGGTTTGTAACGGTCCTTATAAATGATATAAATAAATTTTTTTAATTACATTAAAAATTCCTTAATCAGATTATGTTGGGCAAGAAAAATATATAGTAAAGAGCTTCTGTGTTTTTTAAAGAATTATATGCATTCATGCATTTTTAAAATAAAGAATGGTTTAATGAAAATGAATATTAATGAGCCTTTTAGATATACCTAGATAACAATTGACTAATAATTACGAAGTTTAGTTAACTTCCTTTTACATTATCATTACACATACGTTAACAATATAAGATATATCCAAATCAGGGGTGGCTTCTAACATACCTCACTGCCGGTTTGCTTCCTCCCGCTCTGCGTGGGTGTGCCACATGGGCATGTGCGAGCTTCGCACGCATGTGCATGTGTAGTGGCAATTTTTTAAAAATCCCCCCACAAAAAAGCCAAAAACAAGATGGTGACTGCTTGTACAGTGCCAGTATCTCGACTTCTGCACATGTGCAGAAGAAAAAAATACCCAGAAATTTTTTTTAAAAAAAATCCCCCCCAATTTTTAAAAAAAGATGGCAGTGCCCACTGATTGGCACCGACTGAACCAGTTTCGTGACATCATTGTGATGTCACCAGCAGGTCGCTACCGGGATGAACTAGTCCAAACTGTCAGGAACCCACCTCTGATCCAAATGTGCAGATGATAACTTTAATAAGTTTACATTTTTCTTATAGAAATAGTACAAAAGCCAACTGAGAGAACAAGAAAACAAATAAATGGGATCCTTAATTTATTGTTAATATACACAAAAACAGCAACTAATAGCATATTTTTAAGAAGAAATCATGGTGTCCTGTCTATGACAATAGATTACATAGTATAGACAGAGGCAATATTAGACACATATAAATGTTTTTCTGTATCCTCATATTGTTCTGATATATAGTTCTGATAACAGAAAAAGTGTTTAATGTTGAAAGCTATAGTACTTTGCCTGCAAAGATTTATACTATTTCAAATTATGCGTAATGGAACAAACAATATACTAGAATGGCTTCCTTAATATTTTATTAGTCATTAAAAACAGTGAACGGAAAACTTTGGAGTGAATAAACACTCCAAAACCTGTTTATTTTTTTTCTGTTTCATCATTGAGGAAGATTTATTAATCCCTAATGATTTCACTCATATGCTTAAGTAATTTATTTAACCTTTTCATTATATAATTTATCTGATTTATTCACAGAAATGAAAGCAAACTATTACATCAATATTGAACAGTTGTTCTTTGTCCCAGAAATAAAAGGAGCTATTGTAAGTTCAAGTTTTCTTACTTCTTTAACAGCTATTTTCAAGTCAACTTACTGCTACAGAATTCTATTTATAATGTTGGAGTTTTAACAGTAAACGTATGTTGTAAGCATTAAAGCCTAAATATTTTTCTTAAGTATAAAAGAAATTCTATGACTTACCTTGGTACAAAATAAAATATCACTTCCTGATAAATATGTAATTTAACTGCATATGGATAAATATCTACAATCTGACTGTACAACACAGTGAATCATTTTATATTTTATTTTTCCAATCAATAAACAGCAAAATTACATTTCTCATATGAATGGTTAAAAAATATAAAGATTCATTCTTATCCAAAATCTAGGTATTTATGAACTGAAACAAATATAACATAGCCCTATAACAAGTTTCTAATGTTTAAAATAGGGCCTTTAAAAACTATTTTTGAACTGTGTCTTTCACAGAATCCTGCTCTCACATATAGGCTATTGAAAAAAATATTCTGAACAACTAGATAACTATACTTATATCTGTTATCTAATACATGCTTGGCGAAATAAATAAATAAATAAAATTTAAAAAAACCTGGCACCACTGAATATGGCTGTCTGGATGCCCATGCTAAAGACATCCTTGAACCTGCTGTATATTCTGCAAATTATTTTTAAAGGGAAAAGCTAAGCAAGTTTTCTTTAAAAAAAAATTTTTTTTAAACTTGTTTTTCAGTTTTCAATATGTAATATTACAACACAGATTTTCGCCCGTTTTCATACATTGTTATATAATACATTTCTTATATACTCGCTGATGAACTCATGATGACATCACCAAACCGGATCGGTCACTGTTGATCAATTTTTGAAGGTTTTTCTGATTGTTCTGCATATTTATCACTAATACTAGTGATAAACTAGCAACTTAAGAAAATACTGTAGTTCAACTTACCTCGCTTACCTCAGGTGGGTTCCAACTTACCTCGCTGCTGGTTCTCTTCCTCCCGTGACATGGCCGCGTCTTGTGGCTGCACACGCACTTTGCCCATGCGTGCATGCACAGTGCAAAAAAACCTATTTTTTAAAAAAATGGTAAAAACAAAATGGGAACACATGCGCAGTGCTGGAAACTTGACTTCAGCGCAAGTGCAGAAAGAAAAAAAATCAATAAAAATTCAAAAACAAAGTTGGCAGTGCCCATTGATCAACAGTGACCGATCCGGTTTGGTGATGTCATCATGAGTTCATCAGCGAGTTGCTACCGGTTCAGGCAAACCGGTCTGAACTGGGAGGAACCCACCTCTGCTGTGGTTGAATGGGATCTTGCACTGTTCAATAACATGCATGCTTTTTCATTATACAAAAGGCCTATGAAGCAGCTGTATGGATAAAAATGAAGACATCTGTTTTTCCAAGAAAGGATTATTTGGTGTTTTTAGTACAAAGCTATATTGTTACAATAACAATTACATTCATTGTAGCACTTAAATGAAGATTCCTTACTCAAAATGCTTCAGAATTACACATGCATAAAGAAATCAAGAGCCTAGAGTACAAATCACCTTTTCCATTCTCACTTGAATGCTTCTAAGTGATTTGCAGGAAATGCAAAACTGTACAGTTTTATAGTTCTGTCTAGAATATGCCATTAAAATACCACTTTAATGTTCTTGGCTGTCTGACCTAATACTACAGTTTGTAATTTTAATAGTATGGAGCAGTGATGGGTTCTAAATCCAATCGCTACCAGTTCGTGCGCTCGCTCGTGCACATGCGTGATGTTTCTGTGCATGCACATAAGCTTCTGTGCATATGCAGAAATATTCGGGATGGGTAGGCGGAGCCTCCTGCTACTGCTGCTACCGGTTTGTAGAACCGTACCGTGTCGGTAGCAACCCACCCCTGGTATGGAGGTTATGTTTGTGCGTATCTGTGTGTGTTGTTTCAGTGAATATTTTTTAAAGAATGAGGGAAACATTTTTCCTGCATTCCGCTCAAGTGGATGCTAAAGTAACTTCTTATTCTATCAATTGTCAGAATGGCACAGAAAATATTAATCATGATAATATTTTTTATAAATAATGAAGACATATATATAAAATACAAAACAAATATATACTGGGGGGGGGGAGTGGAATTAACAAATCAGGAAACAGAGAGACCACTAGACAAAAATGTTTAAAAGGTTTCTGATTCATTTAATCATAAATGGAAGAATTGGGTTTCCTGATAAATCACCATTCTAGCAATGGAATATTGAATCAGCCTCAAATGCCTATATGAGAAGTTTTTACAGCTCTTCAAAAGTACAATAGGTGGTATCCATATTGGGGGGTTGACAGATATCATCACTTAGAAGACATGTGGGCAAGCTTCTTATGGATGATATTCCTCATATTTGGAAC
This sequence comes from Imantodes cenchoa, assembly GCA_027560375.1. Taxonomy (NCBI): domain Eukaryota; kingdom Metazoa; phylum Chordata; class Lepidosauria; order Squamata; family Dipsadidae; genus Imantodes; species Imantodes cenchoa. Next base: position 101,581 of record JANHGD010003779.1, on the reverse strand, counting down.
TTTCAGAAAAACCTGTGGAAACCAAATTAATATGATCCATTTCCCCATTTAGTTTTAATAATGATAATGTAGTTCTACAGCAAGTGCCCGAAGACAGTCTTGAAGGTTAGACTGTACTTTAAGCAGTAGGTCAGTATGCAACCCAGAAAAAGAAATGAAATATAAATCCAATAAGATATATCTAACTATGAAATATGCCACTGAATTTAATTTTGCTTATCCTTAATCTGATCTTTTCCAAAGCCATTTTCTCAAGCTTATTGTAAAATGTCCTGTTTAGGGAGAAATGTGGGCATTGTAGCATACGTAAAGTTCATTATAGCTATCTTAACAAGACAATCTTTACCACCCATTTAGATATTATTAGAAAAGATCTAAGTTGTATTTTAACTAGAATGATTTCTGCTTTTCTCCAATACTGTATCTCTATTTTTAATAGCAAGATTCTTTCAACAAATCTGATAATAATAAATTACCAGATCATTTTCAGGTTGGAATTATAGGAAAGTTATTCCAATCTAAGCAAAGAAACCGTTGAAAAAAAAGCCTTGTTCAAAATATATTTTAGAAAATAAAAATTGTTATTTTCCTATTTAGGTTATTTGGGATTAAACCCGTATGCTAGATGTATAGGAGATACCGAGGAAATAATGATTTGCTTAAAATATGAAAATTGTTACAAATAATTATTTAATAAACATACTATACAACTACTATTTATATAGCAATAAATATTTCACAAAAAGAAAAAAAAACTTTAATACAATTCGTATCAAGATAAACCCTATAGCTAAGGAGATAATATTTATGTACTTCGTCATATGCTAGTTGTTCAGAAAATCTTTAAGCAGACAAATTTATTACTGCTAGTAAAACATGTCAACTTTCTATGGAAAGAAAAACAAAATGTCAGGTATTGTTAAGATCAGTATCTAATTTATTATTTTTTATTCTGTTACTTCTGTTGAGCTGGTCCAGCATTTGCTATTCATTAATTTTATAATAAGTATCAATATTCCCAGGACATTTCAACTTTTATCTTTCCCATCATTTATCATTCTTTCTGTATAACATTAATTTTTTTCCTACATATCCACAAATCTTGAAAATACAACAGTAGCAGAAAGCTATAATTCAACAGCTGCATAAATCATTTGTGTTGAGACACATACACATTTCCTAATGCTCCTCAGAATGTGATTACCGCCTCCCAGTAATTTAACATTTCAGAATATTTTTTTAAAAAACACTGGAACTTTAATCCTTCTAAAATGCCTATTTGTGAATTATTGTTTTACATTTTTTAGATACACATGCGCAGAAGCTTATACATAAACAAAATTGAACTGCTGAAAGGCGATCATGGAACCAAATGCTACAATTCAACACACTGCTGTTTAAACATAAATGTATTTCCAGCTAATATTCCACCAATAAAACGGAAGGAAGGAAGGAAGGAAGGGAGGGAGGG
>JANHGD010003779.1:76732-86732 GCA_027560375.1 Imantodes cenchoa | reverse complement strand
ACCTTAAAATATCTGTTATATATGATTATATACATATTATTAGAGCCAATATTGCTCACTTTAACCTCTCTACTTTCTTTTTTTCTTTTTCCAAAACAAACAATCATTGGGAACACTGCAGGTTCCTTGATGTCTATAGACTACATTTTACTTAACATGCATAAAGCATATTTTGAGGCCCAGGCAGTTACTAATGTAGTTCTCAAATTAGTTGTTTAATGATAGCTCAGGTTATTGTGTCTTTTATATATATTATTAAGCTAAAAAAAGAAAGGGACCAAATTTAAATTATTTTGTAATGATTTCAGTTCTAGTTTAACAATCTTAAGAAATATTTGCTCATGGCATGCATAACATCAGATTTACACTTGGTTCGATTTCACTGAAATCAAAATATTTTATTTTTATTAAATCAAAACAAACAAACCTTGCCTTTCTCAGAGATTATATCAAAACGAACAGCTCTCTTCCATTCAAAATAATATGCTTCACTCTTTATAAACTTTAAACTTAAAATTTATGAGATATTTCTTTTAAATATTTGTGAATAAATGAATGCTTTAGGTATATGTTGCTGAAAGCACATTAAATAAAAATAAACTTTAAATGCAAACGTGTTCACTGAAAAATAAGTCATTCACTGGTTTACTCCCAGGAAAGTATGGACAGAACTACAACCTTACTATTATCTATATATATGTGTTGAATCTTGTCATTTGTCATTTAATGAAAACTGAGCATGCTGAACTATTTTTTTTTTTAGATCAGAGAATGTGGATTTTGGTTCTCAGACATTTTCTATTCAAAGCTCTCTGGCTGAGTGAAAAATTATTCTTTTAAAAATGTGACTGTTCAGCATACAAAGGGAATGACTTGGTCATGCTTCTGCCACTCACCATTCTTTTTGTATTATGTTATTTCTGTTCCTTTTCATGTTGCTGAAAGGAACATGAAAACATTACTTATAGATCAAGGCTGTGCTAAGGTTAAAGTCAATCGAACCAAATGTTCATTTTCAAAGATATAAATGCACTATTGAACATCGTAAGAGAAACTGTTGTTATGACCTTTTTGAACTGAAATCACCATTTACACAAAGAACTCAGAAATTCATTATTTTATATTCAGCTTAAATGAGCCTGGATGTATGCAAATTAGTTTCATATGTCATATTTTACTGGGTGTGCTAGCTTGTTTGCTTGCTTATTTGCTTGCTAAACTTGTACTTTGCCAAATCTAGTGACTCATGGCAGTTTTCAATATACTCAACTGTAAAACAAAACATACAGTTGAATCTAGCCATCAAAAACAATAAAATTCATTTATAATAGTCATATGAGCCAAAAGAATTGTCTAAATACAACACTAAACTTTAAAAACCAAATGGAAAAGTTCCAATTTGGTATCCTTATGGTATAATACCAGTTTTGGTACCAACTGGACCCTTGAATGGAGATTTTTCCATTAGCTGGGATCACCCAAAAATGCTGTATCTTGGCTCTTATACTTCTTACCTGAGTTTTGTAGGAATACCAACCATCAGAATATGCAGAGAATCCTACACAGAACAGAACAGAACGGAACAGAACAGAACAGAACAGAATAGAATAGAACAGAACACTTTATTTAGCAAGTGTGATTAGACACAAGGAATTTGTCTTTATTGGGGAAGTTCTCTGTGCACATCCAAAACAATAGAGTAATAATAACCATAATAATAATAATACAAACAAGAGGTGATAGTATAGGAAATAAGGATAATAACACTTCAGTCACACAAATTGGTAAAAATACTTAAACATAAGACAGTACTGTGGGAATTAGGTACTGTGTTTCACCAAAAATAAGACCTGGTGTTATATTTTTGGGAGCTCCAAAATAAGTATTAAGGCTTACTTTGGGGAAAACATGACATCAGAGTGATCAGCCCAGCTGGGTGTCCCCCAGCATGCGCACAAAAGGTGGTGAGCACATGGGGGCTGACATCCAGCAGCAGCTGCAGCCCGCTAGCCCCTTGGTCAGCGCACTCTGGGGCTGTGCTGCATGCGAAGTGCAGGTGAATTGATTACTCATCCAAGCAGCAGACAGCAGCAGAGGCATGGGGGAGAGGCACACTATCCAGATGTGGTGCACGGGCCATTGGAAAGCCAAGAGTCAGTGGGCTGGAGCAGCCATTTGGTCGCGGGAGGCTTGTCTTCACACAGTAGCACAGGCAGCAGATGGAGGCAGAGGCATGGGGGGAAGGCAAGCGATCCCAACACTCTGCATGGACAGCAGGCAAGGCAAGAGAAGGTGGGACAGAGTGGAATGGGGGCCATGGGAGGCTCATCTTCACATCTATCAGCTTTCCTGTGGTCCCCATAGGGCATCTGGATCATGTGCCTCCCCCTGCATGCCTCTGCTTCTGTCTGTTGCCAGTTCCGCTGGGTGAAGGTGATCCTCCTGTAGCCGCCCACCTGCTCCGGCCCCCAACTCTTGGCTTTCCCACGGTATGCACAATGCATCTGGATTGCATGCCTCTCTCTGCCTCTGCCTGCTCCTAGGACAAGTAATCAAGTCACCTGCACTGCTGCAGGCTGCAGATGCTGCAGGACACTGTTGGCCACGCATGCTCATTGCCTCTGGTTCTGGCCATGCCCCCTGGCTGATGACCACCTTAATGAGGGCTTATTTTTGGGGTAGGGTGAGGAGCACGCTAAAAATGAGAGGAGGTCTTATTTTCAGAAAAACACAGTACATATAAGGTACTTGGAGCAGGAGGCCTTACTCACAGTTACTCACACCCTCATCACCTCCTGCCTTGACTATTGTAACACGCTCTACATGGGGCTACCCCTGAAAAGTGTTCAGAGACTGCAGTTAGTCCAAAATGCGGCTGTGTGAATGGTGGTGAATGCTTCTACCCATATCACACCTATCCTTCGCCAGCTGCATTGGCTTCCGATTGGTCTCCGGGCATGAGTCAAGGTGTTGGTTATTATCTTTAAAGCCCCACATGGCATAGGACCAGGTTATCTGCGGGACTGCCTGCTACTGCATACCTCCCTGTGACCGGTTAGATCCTACAGAATAGGGCTCCTCCAGGTCCCGTCAGCCAAACAATGCTGGCTGGTGGGGCCAAGGGGGAGAGCCTTCTCTGTGGCGGCCCCAACATTATGGAACCACCCTCCACTGGAGATCCGAACTGCCCCCACCCTTCTAGCCTTCTGTAAAGCTACTAAGAGCTGGCTATGCTGGCAGGCTTGGGGGAGTGGGATAAGTTAGACTATAAATTCCCCCCTTCTCTTTTTTTTGGCTTGTATTTGGTATGAATGTATTTGACTGTTTGTGAATTTTTTATATTGATTTTAATAATGTTATTACTGTTTTTTACCTATTGTTGTATTTGCACTGATGTTCTACTGTTGGATGCTGCCCAGAGTCCTTAGGGAGTTGGGCGACCTACAAATGCAACAAACAAACAAACAAACAAACAAATAAATAAATAAATAAAGTTGTGATAAAAATTTAATAATAATATCAATAGTAATGGGTGCATTGGTGTAAGCTCAAAACAACTGGAGCACCACTTGAACTCCATCAGCATTGACAAAAATCAACATCAGTCAATTGGAAAAGGCAATTTTACTCGGCACAGTTTACAACCTGTGATTAAATACAGGGGCGGGTTCCTCTTACCTTTTCCTACCAGTGCGCTGCGTGTGCATCGTGACATTTGTCACACATGGGTGAGTGTAGCAAGCATGCGCACGTGCATCTCCTAGCACGATTTTGCTTCTGCGCATGCACAGAGGGATGATTTTACCTCTGTGCATGCTCAGAGAGCAGAAAAATCACCGAAAATTAGAAAAAAGATGGCGGCAAGCATGGACCGGCAAAGACAGCACCGGAGCCATCGTGCCAAAATTGCATCGTCGGCTGGCCACTACCGGAGCAGCGCACTGGGCCGCACCGGTAGGAACCCACCTCTGATTAAATACGATGAAACAACATCTGCTGATCCCAGATGCTTAGGAAGTTCTTGATAGATTGATAAAACTGTTAAATCCAGTCTAAACATCTGGCTGATTTTGTAATGAACCGTAATAATAAGGGCTTCTGTTGCTGTAGAATGATTTTCTTTTGATGCCTTCACAAAGTATTTTTGAGCAGCCATATTGACTTTTTGTACTGTGAAGTTTTGAGGGCTTGGATATTGTTTCGAAGATCTCATAATTCAGCCCTTGGCCTAGTACTTGTCAACATTTTCATTAGCAGCTTGGCTGAAGAGTTGGGAAGGGAATGCTTATCAGATCTATAAATGGTACAGGATTGGGGCAAGGGGGGATAGCTAATACTCGAGAGGACAGAAACAACATTCAAGAGAATCTTGATAAGTCAGAGAAATGAACCTGAAAGAACAACTTCCTTTTTCTCTCAGGAAAAAGAAATCAGTTAGAACAGAGGACATTTGGCTTAGTTACAGTACAAGTGAAAAAGATCTTGGAATTCAAATTGATCAAAAGCTGAATTTGACCCAGCGGTCTGACATGCCTGCAAAGCAGGCGAGGACAAATTTAGATTTTGTGAATAGAAGTATATTGTCCAAATCACAGGAAGCAACAGTTCCATTTTATTCTGTGATACTCAAACTCCAATTTTGAGTGCTGTATCCAGTTCAGGGCAACACATTTCAAGATTTGACACACAGATAAATTTAGGAGTGAGAATCAGAAGACAGAAAAAAGCTCTATGAAGTGTGGGAAATGGACATTTAACTTTAAGAAATGATGTCTGGGGATATGAAAGACCTCATCAAGTACTCAAAGAAGTACTACACAGAAGAAAGCAATGATCAGCTCTCTTTTCTCAGAATATAGGTCAAGAAATAATAGTTGTAAAGTATATCAGAACCAGGTAGAATAGTCTACCTTCAACACTTTTATATTGGAGGTTTAATTTTTTAAACAACTATGATTAGCCCTTGTGATAATACCCTGTTTCCCCCAAAATAAGACATCCCCTGATAATAGGCCGAATTGTGCTTTTGAGTGCATGGCAATAAGGCCAAGCGCTTATTTCAGGGTTCAAAAAAATATAAGATAGGGTCTTATTTTCAGGGAAACATGGGTATGTTGGGGTCTTCTGGTGATTTCTGGAGTTCTTTCTCTTTCAGTTTAATTTCTTGTAATTTTTTTTGTATTTTTCCATTCATCATCTTGATTACTGTATTGTACTGTATGAGATATCCTTGTATCACAACTTTACAAATGTACCAAATTGTTGTCAAATTTGTTCTTTCACCCAGATTATTATTGAAGTAGTCTTGGAGAACTTTTTTACATTCTTTATAAATCTCCATTTAAAAGACTGAAAATCAAATTTAAGATGCAAGGACACTGGATTATGATCAGAAAAAGATTTTGCAAGAATATTAGCTTTAATTGCGTTGTGAAACAGATTTTTTATAATCCAAATCATATTGAGAAAAAGAGCCGAGATGGCGCAATGGTTAGAGTGCAGTACTGCAGGCTACTTCAATTGACTGCTAGTTCAGCAGTTCAAATCTCACCGACTCAAGGTTGACTCAGCCTTCCATCCTTCCAAGATGGGTAAAATAAGGACCCAGACTGTTGGGGGCAATATGCTGATTCTGTAAACCGTTTAGAGGGGGCTGTAAAGCGCTATGAAAAGGTATATAAGTCTAAGTGCTATTGCTATTTGTGTCTCTCTGAAACGAAGGTAAAGTCAATTGTCCGTTTTATTTTTACATCTCCATACATCAAAGAAACCTAAAGTATCAATCAATTCCAAAGAAGTTTGGGGCAGTTTCTCTTATGTTTCTTTCATTCCTTTGCTGTCTGTCTGTCCAATTGTGTGATTACTACCCCACTGTAATCTCCAAGTACATACTAATACTGAAAAGAACAGGAAAATAAGTATTCAGACAGATGTTTAAAAAACAGTTTTTTCTTAGTGTGGGGTCTATAATTCCTCTAACAAAGGATTTCATTTCCTGTAATACAGTTTGCACAATTATATATCTGTCTTTATAATGAGCAAAACAGTATATATGGATGTAATTGGGATTTTATATACAAAGTTACCCCATTGATTTTATTAGAATTAGCAGAAATAAATTCCACACCCAAAGTCTTGTTTATTAAATACTTTTTATCAGTCTCTTTAATATGAGTTTCTTGCATATATCATGATTTATTTTTTTCAAATAATGAAATAACTTTTTTCTCTTTTGTAAGGAATTGCCCCATTGACATTCCATGTCAGAATTTTGCAATTCATCTGTTATTAGGAGGATGTTCAAAGCACCAAGCACTCCAGCTATGGCTCTCATCTCCAGAGCCTGTCCTTGATCAGCATCAGACCTCTTTTTGTCTTTTTCTCTCAGAGCCAATTCTTGTGATAATTTATCTTTGTCTTTTGAAAACTGGTATAATTCCACTCCATATCTTTCCATAAAGTTTTGTGCATTAGAGATTGAATTTAGTTTAAAACACTGATTTCTAAAGGTAAAGATAACCTGTTCCAATTTATCCCAATGAAAGGGAACATTATTTTGCTTTAAGGGATCTGTTAGGAAGGAGTATTATTTGCATGTCTTTAATATTGTAATTGGGATTTCTCTAAATATTTGCTTCCTTCCCAAAGATGTTAAATCTCTGATGATAATGCTTCTGAATTACTTAATAGATTTTCTTACAAACTGGATCATGACATCTTTTGGCAATTGATTGCATATGCTGAGTTTATTCTGTAAATATTATCAATTTCTTTAGAGGTCTAACTTCTCATCATTAAACCATTTGGAAATTTCTGTTACAATTACGTCTCTTAAATTTGTGACTTTCGTGATGTTCTCGGAAAATTCTCTGAGTTTCAGAAAAACTTCCTTCTGTTTCAAATACAATAATAGTAAATTTGAATGGAAAAACTACATCTGTCTTATCCAATCTGAACTGTATATTTTTAACATCTTCTTTAGTTTTGTTTTAACTGTGTTAGTAATAATTCAAACTTTTTATCAGATCTTTCATTTATCATGTACAAAACTTTTTTCCAATTACTTCCATAAAAAGCTTGGCATTGAATTTCTCTGACTTTTGTCTTAACTCCTTGAATTCTCTCTTAGGAGGCATTTTTTAAATATAAGTAGTCCTCAACTTACAACCATAATTGAGCCCAAAATTTTCATTGCAGGTAGAAGCATAGTTGTTAAATGAATTGGGCTTCTCCTTTGACTTTGCTTGTCAGAAGGTTACAAAAGATGATCACATGATCTGTAACCGTCATAAATATGAACCAGTTGCCAAGCATCTGAATTTTGATCACATGATCATGGGGTCATAAGTATGAAAAACGGTCATAAGTCACTTTTTTTTAGTGCCATTGTAACTTTGAATGATCACTAAATGAACTGTTGTAAGTCGATAACTTATATGCAATTCCCCTCTTATAGCCAATTGCTGGCAGCAGAAAAAAGGAAAAAGATACACAGTTCTTTTTTCAAAGTCAGAGGGAGGATTCCAAAAGCAAAATAGCTACCAAGGAGAGCAATGTTAATATGCAAGCTCTCAGAGTAAAAAAAAAAAAAAGGGGGGGGTAAGGGGGGTGTCTGAACTTTTAGAATAGAAAGCAGATAGTTATGTAGAAAAATACAGTAAAAATACAATAGAAGTGTTAAGATCTTTCCAAATTGATCATATATATACATACATAGACAGACAGACAGAGAGACAGACAGACAGTGTCTTTTTGGTGAAAATTCAATGTGATTAAATAATTTTCTCAGTAATCTAAGATCATTTATTGTTATTTGTCTCTTTTCCATATGGGGAAATAAACTATTTCATCCCACTTTTCCAACACTCAGGGGTGGAGGAGTATTGAGTTTCCAGCACATAGTCACCAATGTACACACCTGGAAAAAAAACTTTGCAAAGTAGTTAAAAGCATAGGTGTCCTTTAAAAACAAAGGCTGGAAGGACAGGTTGTAACCCTCCTTCTTCTGCTGAACTTACCAGGGAGATGAAATCTATTGAATCTCTCCCCCCTCTTGCCAAGCACAGCCATCCAAGGAATTTCAGGGTAATTTCACATTGTTCCTTTTCCAATCCAGGAGCAAACTGGCTACAGAGACTAACTCCTAGCAACCAAACCAGTCATTTGTTTAGCGGAGCAAATAAATTCTCGGCTATTATGGGTTGCCATTTCTGGATGGAGTCAACAGACCTCATTTCATCTAAAGACTTCTTGCACATCTCCCTGAAGAAGGCTGTAGATTCAAATGAATCCCTTTTATACCCTCTTGAACTAAAAATACAGGTTTCCCACTGACTCTACAAATGCCATGAGCAAAGGCTCACAGAGAAACAGGTGTTTTAATAACCAGAAACAGAATTCACTTTAAATGCATTTATCAATAAATTTTAGCCAGCAAGAATTTTAAAACCTTTTCTAAAAATTAAGACTTACTTCATTTATCTTTTCAAATTCTCCAACATATTCATCAGGCTGTTCATATTTTTTCTTCAAGCCCTCTTCATCATGCCTAGAAGTATGAGAGGATAAAATTATTGGAAATAACTATTTCGGTAGAAATATAACCTACGTTTTAATTAATTAAATATTTAAACAAATTAACCAGCTGACAATCTGTTGATTGGCCACAGCATTCATAATTAAGATCAATTTCATAGCATTTCCATCTGAACAAGAGCTAAATGCTGCCTTTGGGACCAGAAGGAGACAATGATAGGCTACATCCAAATAATGACACTAGTAAGCTTCAAGATAACATGGAAATAATTGAAAGAAATCCATAGAAAAAATGTATTAGACTGGAAGCACTATGGAAAGAAGCGGCATTCAGTGAAATGGAGGTAATAGAGCCAGAATCTCAAGGACAATGCTCTAATGTGGTACACTAGAAAACATAGCTAGCACTCAAACAACTGCAGAGAGAAAACAAAATTCATTGATTTTTTTTCCTTCACTTTTTCCCAAGATAGACTGGTAAATGGAGAAAAAGAATTTACTTGAAACCATACATGCCGGTTTTGAGAAACTTAAGAGCTGACTAAATAACTCTATGAATATCAGCTGTTTCTGCTCAGTCTTGTTCTCTGTCATGCAAGTTCAGCAGAAGACCATATATGTCTGCCCCACACATTTCTTCATATTTTGTTGTTTCCAAAACAACCTGCAGAACTTGTATATTCATCAGGAGTGTCTAAAAACTCCCTAGTCCTTCTACGCAAAATTAGATTCTATACGATTTTTGCAAAAAGGTCCAGATTGCTTTTTGGTGGAATGGATTACGGCATTTGCAGGTTTGTTGGGTCCAATATCATAAATATTTTAGGGATAGTAGTACAGGTAGTCCTTGACATACAACAGTTCATTTAATGACTGTTCAAAGTTACAACGGCACTGAAAAAAGTGATTTATGACTATTTTTCACGCTTATGGCCATTGTAGCATCCCCACAATCAAGTGAATAAAATTCGGATACTTGTCAACTGACTCATATTTATGACAGTTGCAGTGTCCCAGGATCATGTGATCCCCTTTTGCAACCTTCTGACAAGCAAAATCAATGGAGAAACCAGACAACCGGACAACTGCAGTTCATCCTTAATGAATTTAATTTTTTTTAAAAGAAATGTAATATTATTTTACCAGAGGAAGATTAAGGGAAGACAACATTCCTTTCAAAAGATATTGCTAAGAAAATAATTTATTCTGTTCTTGTTCCCAGAGAAATAGATAAAACTTTCACTCAGGCTCAGCATGTATAGAACTAAAAGGCAACACTGAGGTCCAAAGAGAACCACTTTGGACTTTTTGAGAAAAGAGGGATGTCAAGATTGAACCACATTGCTTCTTTCAAACCTAATGTTTTTCAATTTGCCGATGAACTGGGGGGAGGGAAATGGAATGTGGAGAATGTATGCGGAGAGCATGAGAGCATGGAGCCAGCAAGGTCATTGAGAAAGAGATG
>JANHGD010003779.1:58433-69819 GCA_027560375.1 Imantodes cenchoa | reverse complement strand
TTAATGTACTATAAAAATATACCATGGAAAATATTGATGTATTATGGATGAAATATTGTGGTGTATGTATGATTATTTCTGTAAGTTTTCAAAAATAAAAAAATTATTGGAAACGAATCAGAGGCCCTGCTTGAAGAAGGGCGATGGGAAGAGTGACCCCTTGACTCCTTTGGTCTAGGAGCCTGAGTCTCAGGGGGCATCCCCTCCTGTGAATGATTCTTGGACTGTGCCCCCTGGGAAGACCCCTCTGTGGGCCTGGGGGGTGCCCCCCCACTGGACTGGGTCTGGGGGGGTCGGTGAAGTGGGGAACGATCCCTAGAGCCATTGTCTGGCGTGGGATGGGATGTTGTCCCTTTTTTGGGAGCGTCTGCTTTGTGAGACTTTTGCCTGCTCTTTGCGTTTGGCAGTAGTGCAGGGAACGACCTGTGGCACTTGTGGGGAATCCTCTTGATGACGTCAGTATAGGGAATCCCCCAGGCTGAGGCAGGTCAGCCCGAGAGGCGAGCGGCGGAGGATCGAGAGGCACGAAGCGCCGGCTGCCAAGAGGTCGCTCCTGCGATGATGGAGGTGGGCGTGGCTGAGGGAATCCTTTCGAAGACTGCAGCAAGCTGGAAAGGGCGGGCAGAGCACAGAGCGAGGCTTTGGCTGTCAGGAGCCTGCCTGCGTGACAACGTGACGACGGGCGATTCTTGACGGGAGGCTTCTTCCTCACTTCCCGGCAGCAACAGCAGCACCGACCAATTGAGAGCCTTGCTGACATCAGAGGTATGTGGAGCGATTAACGGCTTTTCGCGCCAAGTGCGAAGTTGCCGGCTGCCGACTTAACAGATTAGGCCCTGGGATCTGCGAGGGCACTTCGGAGCTAGGCAGCAAACAAGCCTTCAATGCGCAGGGAGAGCCCTCCAAGGCAGCGTGGGCCAAACGGCTGGATAAGCCGGGGGGCTCTGTCTGTGGGGGGGGGGGAAGAGGGTGATAGTGACAACCAAGCACAGGGCCGCAGTCAGTCAAGGCACCTCTTGCCCCTTATTGCTGTCACCAACCAGCCCTTATGCCCGAACCGACACCGATGGCTGGGGCCTCAACAACCTGCTATCTGGGAGCAATGAGGCTGGAGGCCTAGGTGTGCGAATGGGCCAGTGCCCTTCGCTCCCCCCTGCCCTGGCAATGACCAAGTCACTGAAAGGGGCACTCACATGGAAACTGGAACCATATGATGGATGCAATGTAGATCAGGGGAAAAAAAAGGAAACACAAAACTCCTAGCTGGAAACCTAACAAGGATGGGAGAACAAGGTCCTACTTGGCTGGGACCGAGTCTAAAGAGGGGGTGTCACTACTGAGGGGCACCTTTTATATGTCAGACTCGGTCCCGATTGGCTAGAGGGCAGTGTCTTCCCATCCTTGGAGGCTAGCTCCACCCACTATGGAGAAGGACTTCCCTGTGATATGGAGATAGACACTGGCTCTGCATTCACTATTATTGCCTTGGGGACTCTGAAGCAGCTAATGCCCACTATCACGAGCCAGCAACTTAAGCCACAAAACATAAGGCTTAATGATTTCCAGGGCAACTCTATTTGCATACTGGGCAGGGCAGAGGTTCAAATTAGTTTTAAAGAATTCCAAGGGAAGCTGCCGTTAACAGTCATCGATGGCCTCTGACCAACTCTTCTATGAATCAGGATCAGAATCGGCATCACTGGACTGAACCACATCCAAGGGACAGACTGGACAAACTCCTGACTGCCTTCCAGACTGTCTTTGATGGGAGTCTAGGTAAATATATGGACATGCCCATATCGTTTAACCTAGAGCCCAGTGTCATCACCATTAGGATCAAGCCCCACAGAGTCCCATTTGCGCTCCGACCTAAAGTAGATGGGTAGCTGGACAACTCATAGCTCAAGGGGTTCTGGAACTGGTTGATCATGCCCCATGAGAAATACCCTAAATCACCCCTATGAAGCCGGATGGTTCAATTAGGGTGTGCATGGACTATAAAGGGACCATAAATAAAGCCTTGCAGCCTAACGCCTACCCTGTGCCAGCAGTGGAGTATTCACTACACTCACTGAGCAACAGAAAAATATTTGCTAAACTTGACCTGGCAAAGGCTTAGCAACAACTGCCTATAGATGCAGCCACAGCAGAAGCCCAGACCATAGTTACGCACAGGGTGTGCGTCTTCAAATGCAACCGGCTGCAATTTGGAGTCTGCGTGGCCCTGGGACTGTTCCAAAGTATGATGGAACACTTATTTCACAGCATCCTGGGGGTGATCTCCTATTTCGATGATGTGCTCATCTCAGGGGACTCAGAGGATCAATTGCTAGACCAACTGCGTGAAGTATTGCAGAGATTCAAAGACAGGGGGCTCAAAGTAAAAAAGGAGAAGTGTAAGATTGGGGTCACCAGTGTGGAATTCCTGAGATTCCTAATCGACAGGTCTGGTATTCGTCCCATGGATGCCAAAATTAAAGCTATAAAAGAGGTGCCAACCCCCAAGAATAAGGTGGAATTGCAGGCATTCCTGGGTTTACTAAATTTCTATGCAATTTTCTTAAAACAGAAGGCAACGGTCGTAGAACCACTCCATAGACTCCTGGGAAAGTCGACCACATGGACTTGGGGACAAAGGGAAGCCAACACTTTTGCCACCATAAAGGGACTATTGTCTTCAAACAGTGTACTCATGCAGTACAGCGAGACACTCCCCCTATTGTTAACATGTAATGCTTCACCTTTTGGAGTGGGGGCGGTCCTAAGCCACAAACTGTCCAACAGCTCAGAAGCTCCCATTGCCTTTTACTCCAAGACCCTGTCTCCAGAAGAGCACAATTACAGTCAACTGGATAAGGAAGCGTTTGCAGCAGTGGGTGGCATCAAGTGCTTCCACGAGTACTTCTATGGCTGAAAATTTGAATTAATTACAGATCACAAACCTCTATTGGGCCTACTGGCAGGCAATCAGTAAACGCCTCAGTACATGTCACCCCACCTAACCTGCTGGTCAATCTTCCTCTCTAGGTACAGCTACAAGCTCACCCACAGAATAGGAAAGAGCATTAGACATGTAGACACACTCAGCTGTTATCTAGCACCCGAATTAATGGAGGATCCCACACCTATGGCTGAGATTCTATTCGCTGACATAGAGTGAACCAGTTCTGTCACATCAAGGGACATCACAGAACGCACAGCAAAAGACAAGGTGTCCTCTAAGGTTTTGAACTGGGTGTTGAGGGGATGGCCACAGGAGGATGAAGGGGAAGAATGTAAAACATTCAAAACTAAACAGACTGAACTCTTCATGCTTAAGGACTGTTTGTTATGGGGGGAGCGAGTTGTTATCCTCCTAAGTCTGCGAAAAAGGGTACTAAGGGCTCTCCACATAGGCCACCCAGTGATAGTACGCATGAAGGTGTTAGCACGGAGCTACCTGTGGTGGCCAAAATTAGATCAGGACATTATGGAATGGGTGGTGACTTGCCTCCCATGCCAGGAAACCAGACCTGCTCCACAAAGAACCACACCATTACAGTTGGAGACCCCAAAGAGCCTGTGGTCCAGAGTCCATATAGGCTTCACAAGGCCTATGGCGGGACAAATTTTCCTCATAGTGGTGGAGGCCTATTCAAAATGGCTGGAGGTTATCCACATGATATTATCAACAACAGAAGCCACCATCCAAGTGCTAAGAAAGCTATTCACAACCCATGGATTGCCGGACATCCTAGTGTCAAACAACGGCCCACAGCTGATAGCCAGGAACATGGAGTCGTTCCTGGCTGACCTCAGCATAAAACATGTCCTCATCTCATCATTCAGTCTGGCTAGCAATGGACAAGCAGAATGAATTGTGAGAATGACCAAAGAGACATTGGTTAGAATGAGCCTGGGAGACTAGTAGGCATGGATCGACTATTGGCACAACATGTGTGCTGGCACAACATGTGTGCTGCCACCAACCAACACCCCACAGAAATGCTAATGGAATGAAAGCAGAGATCTCAGCTGGACAGACTCAACCCCACCTATAATCCAGAGACACCTCTAGTTGTCCCACAAACTAACGAGGACACTAGCTGTGGGGGACTTGGTCTTTGCCCATAATTTTGTGGGGGATCCCAAGTGGGTGAGTGTCACCATAATTGAAATCACCGGTCCCAAATCCTATCGGGTCAAGCTGGACAACTGTTGAGAGTGGCGAAGGCATATTGACCAACTCAGGAGCTGCGTCAGAGAGTCATGGCTTCGCCAACCAGAAACAACAATGGGAAACACAGTGGAAAACCAAGAGACACACAGGTCTCCCACAGCATTCCAATGCCAGTCAACCAAGTAACCACGATGAGAACCAGGCCTTAGCTGCAAGACACCAAGGGACCCTGAACTCAACCCAGAGAGGGAGCGCGAACTCTTACCTGCCACCACTGGAGCACCGTGAAGTCAGCCAGGACCAGGGGATGGCAAAGCACAGAGTTCAGCTGCCACACCTGGAGGCCAGTTCCAGATATTTCCACAAAGTGGAGGAGGAGCAGCAACAGGCATGTCTCCTCCAGTCGAAGACTCCTGATGAACTGAATTGCACAGGCCCAGTAGGACTATCAGGCATCCTGTGTACCCACGGGACTACATGACTTATGTAAGTCCCTGATTGGATGTTCCAGAACTAAGAGGGGAGGGGTGTTATGTACTGACATATGGAATAAATTTGCATAGCCGCTGCTGATTGGCCGATATAGTGGTGGCAGAAATAAACTGCTGTCACTGGCTGACCGGTTTCAGGGAAGCCCTTAAAAGCGACTTCCCTGCAGCTTGCCAACAGTCCGTCTTTCAGTTCAAGCTGATTTCAATAAAAGGTGCTGAACTGTCCTACGTCTCGACTCTTCATTCCAGTGCAAATATAACAAACTTGCTAAAAAATATTTATCCAGATTAAAGATACAATCCCATTTCCAGGAAGTGTAGTTTAATTCTTGCTGTCTCCACAGAATAGATAATAAGAATAACAGAATAGTATTTTTTTATTCCCAAATAACTGAATATTTAAAGAAGTATTAAAGATAACAGTATTTTGAGTTGAGTTCAATAACTGTTATGTATTTCTGTGCATTTTCCAGAAACTTCCAGAAACAGAGATGGTTTACCATTTCCTTCTTGTGGAATGGACTTTCAATTTCTCATTCTAACCAATAGTCTTGGAATTTTCAAGTGGTTCCCATCCAAGAAATAATCTAGAACAATAATCTAGAAAGTTAACCATCATCAGTTAGATGCTGCCATTACAACTGAATATTGTATAGTATCAGGAATATTACCATTAAAATAATTATATCAGTTTTTATTAATTCCTTAAAGTAAATCAGAGTTATCTGGGCGGACAAGTGGTTAAAGAAGGTATGATGTCAAATCTCTGCTGCCTTTGTTTTTTTGTGTAGCAAGTGCATGGTTTATTATTTATTTATTTATTTATTGGTGAGATTTATATACCGCTTTAAGTGCAAGCACTCTCTAAGCGGTTTATACCATTAAGCAATGTATATATTTACATTGCCCCAACAATTTGGGTCCTCATTTTACCTACCTGAGAAGGATGGAAGGATTGAGTCAACCCTGAGCCGGTGAGATTTGAACAGCTGAACTGCTGAACTGCACATGGTTACATGTAGCAACCAAGCATCATGATTTTTTGTCCCGCATGTACTCCCCATTATGTTTCATTTAAAATATTATGATAACATATTAGTTTATTGTAAGACTTTAAACCATGAACCATACTTTAATTGAATTTCTAAAGAACTCAAAATCTTAATTTTTCAACATGAAATTGACCTAAGGATCACTAATTAGCTTATGCTTAAGTTAGCTCATAGATCATGCTTAGCTTCTTAATTAATTAACATAGCAGCAATGGCTGCCTTAACAATATGTTCTCCAGTATATCCATCTATAACCTGTATCTCAAAAGAACTCTATGTAACCGTATTGTTTTGATTCATTAACAGATGACACATTTTGCTATGTTGAAGTGGCAGTAGTTGCATATGGCTAGATGGGGAAACTTTTCCTTAAATCTAGTTCACAAAAGCAGATGAGATTAAGGCTTGGAAAATGTTCATTTGTTTAAATGTTTTTTCAAATAATTTAGAATTTATTTGAGTACAATTGCAGTGTTTCTACTACAATGATAATGTTTTATTATTTAATTGGTGCATAATAATGATACTTGCTGGAAATTTTCAATTGTATAACTTGATGAATCCAATCTATATTGATTAAATGTCTACTAGAATTCTCTGGATCTTTTTTTTTTTTTTTGGTAGTCATGGTTTTGCATAGAATATTCCACTCAGCATTAAATTATCTCCAATTCTTGTCTATATCTATAGTATATTTCCTGGCACCTTAAACCACAATGTCCTAGATCAGGGGTCAGCAACCCGCGGCTCTGGAGCCGCATGTGGTTCTTTCATCCTTCTGCTGTGGCTCCCTGTCACTCAAAATATGCGTCACAACCGTCAATGTGTGATTCCTGCCGGCATGTGATTTATTGAGCTTTTTGGTAGGCCAAAACCATGGATAAATCCAAGAAAAGAAAAGTTTCAGAAGAAAACAGCATGTTTAATTCAACTACATATGCTAGTTCTGTGGCTGCTCAGGAAATAGTCAGGCACGGGAAGGGTTTTGTGGCTCCTGGTGTTTTGTTTTCTGTGGAAACGGGTTCAAATGGCTTTTTGAGTGTTTAAGGCTGCTGACCCCTGTCCTAGATGGTCCTTCAATGGTTTGAGATGAGGCCACATTTGTCCTTTGAGTGGTCTGTAAGGGGCGTGCATAAGCGCACTATTGTGTCTACTGTTCCAGTCTTACTGTCCTCATTTATCTGCACTTACTTTGTATATGTTTATGTTTAAACGTATACCTGCTATCTTGTACATGTTTGACAAACAAAATAAATAAAATGTCAGTGGCCACAGATTAAAAAAAAAATAAATGAAGGCCAGAAAGCAAGGAACCAAACAGACCCAAAATAATTTGATTTCATCACATATAAATGTATTTTCAATTGATGCATGTAATTAATGTTATTTATCTTGATGTTTAATGATTTCACTCTACTTTCTCATTAAAAATTATATTTAAGAGGCAGTTTTTCAAAGGGCTGTGAGAGTTGCCATCTAGTCCTATGGGGTTGTTTGTAGCTCTCAATTTTTACAATTCTGTACTAGCGCATATTTTCAAAAGGCAAAGGGATTACATAATGCATGCAATCAGGACACATTAACTAGATATTCTTTGGGTACTATCAGAATAACAAGAAGTCATTGGCTTGCATTTAAGATTTCATGTACCAATTACAAACCACCACCACCATTTTTCATTGACATGGACAGCAATTATGCAGCTAAATGTTCCTGAATGAATACAAATAACCAGGAGGCTAGAAAACCTATACAATTTAAACTACAAACTATATTCTTTCAAAAATACTAGTAAGAAAATTCAAGGTTATATGGACTAAAATAAAGGTTTATGATTCAAAACATAAATAATTCCAACCATCTTTTCATTTTTACTTATTATAATGGAAGAGAGTCTCCCAATCTTTAGCAAGCAGTTACAACTATTTCAGGTATTCGTAATCACAAAGCTGTAGCTTCTGAAATTCAATTCCTGTTTAATGATTGAACTGGATGCTATTTCTTAATCAGCCCAAGGTTATTATTTTGGGGTAGAATTTTAATATAATTATCCTCAATATATGTTGTCAATATTATTTATGATTAAATTAAAACTCTTAATAGCAAAAACCCAGTGACCATAGCAAACCTTATTGTTAATAGTTGCACAGTCTTGCTAGAATAATGGCCTATTATGTAGGTTCAACATGCCATGGAAAAATACCACCATTTGTACGTTTTATCATAAAAAATTAATTAACAAACAAATAGCAGAGTTTTATTGAACATTTTTTATGGAGTAATATGTAACAGAAATGGCCATTGATATAATTTAATCTAAAATATAAATCACAGCTTAAATTCTATTTTCATATACTTTAGGGTAACGTATAAAAATATTTTTCTTCTATACTTTTATAAGAAGTAATTGACAATTTATTGTTTTCTATAAAATTTCCAGAAAACTGAAGATGGTAGCTTGTCATTTAAAATCACATTTTTTCTTTAAATTAGGATACTTTAATGCAGAAAATTAAATAGGTATGATACAAATATAAAAATACCACCTTTCTGTTGCCTTTAAAGGAATTCAAAAAAGACATCACTAAATATTTTAGTAGATATCCAAAATATCTATGTTAGATAAATTCAATTCTGTACTACAAAGGAGAAATACATGAATTTATTGTATTATCAGGGTTTGTAAATGAATCCAATATAGCAGAGGGAAAATATTTTTCTTTTTTGCAAACATGCTATTGAATTATTAGTAGGGGTTTGTTGTTGTTTTTTAAACTATGTTATTCTGCAGTAATTTAATTTAGACTTGGAAGCAAAGTATTTTTTGCCTGTGCTCTATTTTTTAAATACTTACAAAGTGAAAAGCTGAAAATGAGTAGCTAATGGTGTTAATCTATGCATAACATTTCAGTGCTATTTTTTATGCTGTATTTTACAACTGAATACATAATTGTATCAAAATGCATCTGGGAGTTTATTTAGTAAAAAAACACAATTGGTTATTATGTGTTTTTTCTCTGCAGTTCAAAACTATTTGCACAAATATATATGCGTAAAAGTTGATGCAAAATATATTACTGTATATATCCTGCTTTATTCCCCAGACAAGGAATAAACCACATGTAGCCAAAACAATTTGTCTTGAAAAGTACTTTCTAAACAGCACTTTATTCTTCACATCAGTGTAAAATAAAATTATAATAGAAAAATGTTTTTTAAAAATACAAGTAAATTCTTCAGAACGTTTACATAAATTAAGAAAAAATGTATGTCCTTCCAACCTTGTAATATCATTTTCTTTAGCCCTAGAAGGATAGACAGTATCTGTTTAAACTATCATTCTCTTACAGTAGATTTAAAATCTTTGATATATAAATCAAAAAGAAAAAGCATCTATAGAAAACAATAAGACTTCCAGAACAAAATTAATATATGAAATAATGTCTATCCAAAAGGGAACCACTATTTTATATGAGCACATTATGTGAACCAGTGTTGCATATTGAGCACATCTCAGATAATTAACTGCACACAATTTCTTGTTCACAAAACCCCCAAAGATTTTAACAGATATGAATTCTTTTATATTAAATTCATCATAACATTAAATCAACAGAAATGTGAGATACAGAAACCAAAGCATTCTTCACAGAGGTGGAATTCAGAAGCTACTGACCAGTTCTGGAGAACCGGTAGCGGAAACTTTGAGTAGTTTGGAGAACCGGTAAATACCACCCCTGACTGGCCACGCCTTCATTTAGTCCCTGCCTCCAAGTCCCAGCTGATCAGGAGGAAATGGGGATTTTGCAGTAACCTTCACCTGGAGTAGGGAGGGAATGGAGATTTTACAGTATCCTTCCCATGGAGTGGGATGGGAATGGAGATTTTACAGTACCTTTCCCCTGCTATGCCCACCATGCCACGTCCACCACGCCACACCATGCCCACCAAGCCACGCCCACAGAACTAGTAGTAAATATTTTTGAATCCCACCACTGATTCTTCAACAATGATTATGAACATATTCAAATTGCTTCTTCCAGGTCCTTCTATACTCTTCTTTATTTTTTATTTTTGTGCAATGACATTTATTTCAAATCAGAGTCAAAGAGTTACAGTGGTATAGTCTTGAATATCTAATTTAGTGTATTCTAATCAGTGTTTATCCATCGGCTTATTAAATGAAACATGTTAAATCTTATAAACCTAAGACAGATGTTTTGCACAGGATCTGAAGCTTTTATCAAATTAATGAAAGCAATGTTGCACTACTTTTATATGAATGCTACATCAAATGCATACATAAAAGTTTTATTTGCGACAACGTAATGTTGCTTCTGTCATTTCTCTCACTTCACTGTCACCAACTTTTTGGATGTATCTTATCTAGAACATAACCCTGACAACTGATTCTAGACATCAGAACATATGTATTAAAAACAAGGAGAGTTTCCTCAAATATAAAGCAGTAAGTTTTTGAAAACATTTATTATGCATTGGTGCTTCCAAGTAGGAACAAATACATTTACTTCAATATACAACTATAACAAATTATTGTTTTTTTCTTAGCCTCTTGCATGAACTTTGGGAAATTGAATTTGAGAATAAATAACCAAGTGGATATATTTTCAATGTTCATTGATGATAGGTGAATTCAAGGGATCAGGCTTCAAAAAACTGAATTATCGTCTTGTAGACATATTCCCAGTTGTCAATAACCAAACAGGTATTTTTGCTCTACTGTCATTTAAATATGAGAAGTATTATTTTATATTATTATCTTAGATGTAGAATAGGTTTGACTTTACCTTGCTTTAACCTTTATATCTAATATTATTTTTATCATTTGTTTTATAAAACTTACTTTTTTATTGTTATTTCATTGTATTTTATGGTACACGTTATGACCTTTGTTTAAATGTAATTGTACTATTTACCACTTACTAACATTGTTCTTTACGCTATTGTGCTAGCAAACTGAGACTTCCTTCTTTTTTTCCCTCTAATGTATAATAGACTATGTCATTGAACTGAATTTTTAAGAGAAGAGTTCTAAGAAAGGGACAGATGAAAGACTCTTAAGTTACTTTGTCCATACTTAAAACAGTCTTGTGTAATATGAAAAACCACAAGAGACTTGTTTTAATATTTTTGTGGTAGAATGGACTATAATAGGTTTTTTTTTAATTTTTATTTTTTTCACCAAACTTACATAAACATCCATACATAAACCATAATATCAAAACATCCATAGTTATACATTTCTGTCCAAAATTCCATAAACATAAATCTTTAATTTGCTCTGTTTTATACTTTTATCTCCTGTCTGCTTTCCTTCTATATTTCATACTACTCCCCACCTTCTATTTCCCTCTCTTCCTTCTTTTTCTCTCTCTACCTTTCCTAGTTCCCTCCTCTCTCTCCCCCCTTCCTTTCTATTTCCTCTTCCTCCCTCTTATCCTTCCCTGAGTACATCTAATTACAATCCATTTTATGGTTAGTAGATGAGCAATTCAGAAACCCTGACTTCATTCCAACCGCAGCTATTCTTAAACTTATATCTTTCCCTTTATCCATATTTATATTTATATATAACATTCTTCTAGATATATCTACTATTATTCTAATGCTGCCTCCTTCATCCTATTTTTGTCGCCTGGGTCTACCATCTTTAATTTTCAACT